>ML661382.1:251525-515505 GCA_007570785.1 Antilocapra americana | reverse complement strand
TCATTGCAAAGATGATATTTCTATACCAAGGTCCCAAACTGGCTGGAAACTATGTGACACATTTCTGATCAGAGTCCATACACTAGATGGCTTAAGAGCAACCTTATTCTTTTTAGTAGATAAAGCTGCTGTTGATCAGTTTGCCTGAAAGGGCAGGGACCAGCTTGGCTGATCAAGCCAGTCTTCCATCAGATAAGGCTGGTGAGAGTAAGAGGAGGCTGTGGGAGCAGCTTATGGGGACATTAAGGAACTGAGCCTGTTAAGCCTGGAGAAAATTGAACTGGTTGGATGGGTGGGTTGGAGGGACACCACAAGGGAGGCCATCTGCTTGTTGGCCCGATGGTGTCACACAAGAATCACCAAGCGAAAGGCATCGCAGGGCATTATTTGAGGACCAATCTACTCACAGGTAAATCTATGACTTAACGTGCTCTCCTAGCAGCTTTGACTTTGCCCAGTGCCCTAGCCAATCCTGGGAGGGAGGCCTCACCTTTCTCAATGCTTCCCATGGGCCATGAACACATTCAGTTTGGAGATGAGGAAGCTGTTGGAGAAATTAGAAGAGCAGTTTCCATAGAGAAGTGGGGGTGGAAGCCAGATTGTGCAAGGATGAAGGAAGGAGTGGGTGGTGAGGAAGTGGCAGCAGTGACAAGTTGAATGATGGAGAGAGATAGAGCAGTCACTCAAAGGGGTCAGGAGGACCTGAGCACATTTATAAGTTTCTAGGAAGATGTCAACTGAAAGGAAAAGAGAAATTGGCCTCAGAATAAGATGGGGACACTTTGGCCAATAGCAAAGGGAAAGCAATGAAGATGCCCAGCATTTTTGAAGTGGAAAAAGAGAAATGAAGGATGCTTCAGTCTCTACTCATTTTCCTCTGAGAAGATCAGGACATCTCGCTCATTTCAGCCTGGAGGAGAGTGGAGAAGTCTTGGAGTAGCCACCTGGACTCTCAGCCAGAGGTTACTCAGAATACATGGATTGATCCTCCCAATAACCATCTTCAGGAAACTCAATCAACAAGGCTGCTTGGCTCTGTCCAGGGGACTGACCACACTGAGGCTGCCCAGGGCCTGACATCAAGCCTCTTCCCCAGGGCTTGGTTCCTTAAAGTCCCTGAGACTATCCTGACTGGGGAAGGGAGGCCATAAGCCTCCTTCTCCTTTACGGTAGCAGATGGGGGTCAGAGTTAGTTGTACTGACTCACTAGGCCCCGTACCTGGTATTCCTGGGGTGAATTTCTGGTTCACCTATGCCCACCCATAATTTACAGCCTTCCACCAAGTTCTGGCAGGTTCCCACCTTAGTTTTCATGACCAACATCCTGAGATCTTATGAGAACAGAACCATTCTCAGATCTCAACGTCTAGAAGTAGATTTGCCTTGACCCTTTCTTTATCTGGATCTCGTGGGTCCGTCCCTTAGGAAGATGAGGTCTCATGTTGGATCCTCTCAGGCAGACACCAGAGAGACCCAAGACCACTGACCAAGTCTCAGGAGCTGTCCTAGAGAGAACCTTTCCACAATGACGTCCTCAGCTGCACCAAGCCAGAGCTCACATTCCTTGGGTGCTGAGAAGTCCCTGCAGGGATGATGAAGTCATGATGGGCTATGTTGGAGGCCCTGGGGAGGAAGCCTGAGTTAGAAGCTGTGGTCACTGAGCAAAGAGGAGGATGATGGGTATGAGGAGAAGGGGGCTTGGAAAGGGTCCTCCCACCCCATTCAGCACTTCATTCACTCAACCAGTATTGATTTAGCAAATACTACGGAGTGGCAAGGTTCTATGCTTAGCAGGAGGAAGGGATTCCTGGATAAGTGAGACACAGCTCTGAAAATAAATCACTCAGTGTGGGTGCTATGGTGATAAAGGGAAAGGGCGCTATAGGAGGAGAGAGGGGCCCACAGAGCTAGTCCTGGGAGGTCAGGAAAGGCTTTTGGAGGAGAGGAAAGACAAGTGGAAGGGGATATCCAGAAGACAAGACAAGATGGTATTCTTTCATTTACTCACTGAGTCCCTGTGAGGTGATGTTCTAGGGGCTGGAGATATGACTGTGAACCACAATGATCACAAATCCCTGTCTGCATCGAGCTTATACCCTAGGTAAGGGCAACCAGGCTGTGTCCAGCAGATTACAAGCTTTTTAACACAATTAGAGCCAAAGGTCTGAAAGGGTAATTAACAAGAGACAAGGGTGAGGAGGTGTGAGGGCTGAAATCCGAGGGGCTTGTATTCCCTGAGAGGGAGTCTGGGGCCTCGCCCCCCAAAGCTGGAGCGTCTCACTGAAGAATTTCACACAGCAATGACCTGCATCTTAATTAATCAGAAAGGCTGTAAGTTGACATTAATGTAAGTGAGAAATGAGAGGGGCTGGGTAGGGTGGGAGAGTAGAAGAATTTGAAGGATTTAAAAAAATTAGTTTATGTATTTGACTGCATCAGGAGTTAGTTGCAGCATGCAGGATCTTCCTTGTGTCATGAGGCTCTTTCACTGCAGTCCATGGGCACACAAACTTAGTTGCTCCAGGGCATGTGGGACCTTATTTCCCTGACCAGGGATTGAACCCTTGTCTATCAAGTAGTCATGTGAGTCACTCGGTCGTGTCCAACTCTTTGCAACCCCATGGACTGTAGCTGGCCAGTCTCCTCTGTCCATGGAATTCTCCAGGCAAGAATACTGGAGTAGGTGGCCATTTCCTTCTCCAAGGCGGTTTCTTAACCACTGGACCACCAGAGAAGTCCTTGAAGGATTTTTAAGAGGTAGAATCGAAGTGGGTAATTGAAGTGGGTAGTCTGTTAAAGGAGAAAAGAAAGGGGAATTTGGAATAACACTCAGGTTTCTTACATGGGTACCTGGAGAGATGCTGGTACTGAGCAGAATTTAGAGGGAAGGGGAGATTTAAGGGGTAAATGATAGCTTTCCAGATCTGTTGAGTTTAAGCTGCTGAGTGTCACTGAGGAATCATGTTGATCTTAATCTCAAGAGAGAAACCTGGGTAGCTGAGTCATCAGAAGCCCAATGGGAGCTGAGGCCCCTGGGGGTAAGGGATGAGAGGTCTCAGGGAGGGGGGCAAAGAGCAAAGAGAGGAGAGCTGAGGGCAGTGCCTTGGGGATCCCCAGCATTGGAAGTATTGGAAGGGCTAAGGCAGAGGAGCCTGGGAAGAACCAGGATTTACAAGAGGAGACCCAACGATACTGGACGCGAGGCAGGAGAGGGCGGCCAAGAGGGTGTCCAGTAGCTCAGAGACACCCTGGAAAGGCTGAAAATAGCCATTAGAAGCAGATGAAACAAAACGAAGGCCCTCATGAGATGGTTTCTGTGTAAGCAAGGATGAGCCAGGTAGGGAGAGAGATAGAGAGGGAGACAAGGAGGTAGAGATAGGCTGGCCCTCCAAGAATCTGGCTCTGAAAGGGAGAGGGGAAAAAAAGGCAACAGGGATAATCACTGGGCTGGGGGAGGGAAGTTTTATTTTTAGATGAAAAAATGTTCAGTTTATTCATAATCCAAAATATCAGGAGAGAGGGAGGGGAAGGATGAAGTTGGTGCTGTGAGGCAGGAGGAGGGGACTGGCCAAACAGGCTGGGTGGGGGGCCCAGCGGGGGGCTGGATGCAGGGCCTGTGCTCAGGGTTGGTGGGACAGCTCCGTTGCCTGGGTGGGAGGAAGGGAGCCGGGCATGGATAAGTTTACGCTGAGAACCAGAGAGGAGAGGAGACGTGGCAGGAGGTCTCCAGCCACACCATGGTGAATGTGGGTCCCCAGCAATCAACCTCTGCACATGAAGGAAGCCCTAGAAGGCCTCAGCTTGTGGCTGGGATCTGTAGTGATGCCTCAAGACGGGGTGCACCAAGGGGCTCTGTGAAGTGGGGTATTGGGCAGGGGATTGAAGGGGGCAGGGTGGGGCTGTGGGTGTCCTTGGCTCCCTACCCTTCAGTTTCTTGTGACTTCCCTTACCTCCTCTATTCTCTGGCTTTAAGAACCCTGTAGCACCACAGAATCCCACCAGCTGGCAGGAACAGTACCAAGTTGCCCTTGGGCTGAGAAAGAACATGGACCAAGAAACAAAAGCTCCCATCTCCAGAGGGAAGCACCCTGTGCCACGTTAGCCTGGATGACAACAGAGGATTTTGATAGGATGGAGGAGTGGAGGGAAGGAGAGAGGGAGGGAAGATGGAGGAGAGAGCAAGAGAAAAAGGAAGCATATGTCTCATTTGTACTTACTGTGGGCAGTGGTGTGCCTGGTGCTTTGGGAATATTCACTTGTTTAATTTTCAAACCAAGAATCTGAGTGAGGTGGAGTTATCCCTACTGTGTGTGTGTATGTGCTAAGTTGCTTCAGTTGTGCCCAACTCTTTGTGACCCCCATGAACTGTAGCCCTCCAGCCTCCTCTGTCCATGGAATTCTCCAAGCAGGAATACTGGAGTGGGTTGCCATGCCCCCTCCAGGGGATCTTCCTGACCCAGGGATGAAATTCAAATCTCTTGCATTGGCAGGTGGGTTCTTTACCACTAGCGTCACCTAGGAAGCCCACTAACTGTAGTAATGGGAAATCCAAGGGTCTAGACTGTTCTCAAGCATCCACAGAGAGTGGCCAAGAACTGGGTTTTCAGTCCAGGCTCTTCTTCCCTCTATGGGTGGTGCTCCCCCGACAAGATGCACCGCTTGCTCCAGATCTCACCTCTGTCACCACTCTTGGACCCACAGCCACCTGCACCATGACTGTAGCCACACTGCAGTCCCTGCATCACAGTGGGTCCGATGAAGACCTCTGCCTGTGGGGCCTGGAAGGAAGCACCAGTGAAGGCACACACCACTAAACCTAAAAATGAAAGTGAGAAGAGGAACGAACTTGTCTTGGAGCCATAGACATGAGTGAGCCCAGCTCCTGGCTCTAAAACCACCAGCTGTGACCTTGGAGGTATCATTTCACCCATAAGCCTCTAAAGAACAAGAATCCCTACCTCGTGGGGGTGTCAGAGGGGTCAAATATAATCAGGGTTGTGCTGGTAAAACGTTAACAAATAAGCTATCCCCAAAAAAGAAATAAGGTAAAAAAGAGCCAGGATATGTGCTGTTGGCCAATTCGCCTGGCACAGATACTCCCACCACAGCTGATACCAAGCGCAAACGTGACATCACTCAAAGCGTTGGAAAGAGACGTGGGATAACGCACCATTGTAGAGTACTTCCTCCAGACTGATCCAGTAGACAGAAAGAGCCTCTGGGATACTATTTCTAGACTAGAGATGATAATGAATTAGAAAATGATGTCATTTTTAGTGTTGATTGCCTTTGTTTTAAACATAATTTATGTAATTGTAAGTTTATATAATCTAATCTTTATAATGATGGCTGTGTTTAACAACTGGTTCACAAATTTCCTAAAATGTAAGCAACAGCTCTCATGAGCCAGCTCCCACACTCCGCCGATCATAATGACTAAACTGGTGCTGAGTTAAGGGGTGGGATTGGGATTCAAACCCTGGTCTGGCTGACTCCAGAGTCCCCACTGCCACCAGCTTCTTGCCAGCTCTGCAAGGCAGGGCTCTGGCTGCCTAGGATCGCTAGTCAGCCCAGGCTCTTGTAGGGAGAAGGAAGGGGGACACTGATCCACAGGCACCATGACAAAGAAACTTGACAGGGCCTCCCTTCCCCACTGTACCAGGTTTGGGGTCAGCTGGGGTAGCGGCCACCTTCCCTGCTTCTATTGATCAAAGCCAGGGTCAGCTTTTGTAATGTTGTCATTGAGTCGCTAAGTCATGTTCAACTCTTTGTGACCCCATGACTAAAGCATGCCTGGCTCCCCTGTCCTTCACTGTCTCCCAGAGTTTGCTCAGCTTCGTGTTCACTGACTCAGTGATGCTATCTAACCATCTCATCCTCTGCCATCCCCTCCTCCTTTTGCCTTCAATCTTTCCCATCATCCGGAACTCATTTACCAATGAGTCAGTTCTTCGCATCAGGTGGTCAAAGTATTGGAGCTCAACATCAGTCCTTCTAAAGAATATTTAGGACAGATTTCCTTTAGGATGGACTGGTTTGATCTCCTTGCAGTCCAAGGGACTCTCAAGAGTCTTCTCCAACACCACAGTTCAAAAGCATCAATTCTTTGGCACTCAGCTTCCCTTATGGTCCAAATCTCATATCTGTACATGACTAATGGAAAAGCCATAACTTTGACTATATAGACTTTTGTTGGCAAAGTGATAGCTTTGCTTTTTAATACAGTGTCTAGGTTTGGCATAGGTTTCCTTCCAAGGATCAAGTGTCTTTTAATTTCATGGCTGCAACCACCATCAGCAGTGATTTTGGAGCCCAAGAATAAAAAGTTCTGGAGCCCAAGCTTTTGTAACAACCCTGTAGTAAAGACTATTTCTGGGACCCAGCACTTTTTGTTCTTCCCAAGAGTCAGACCACTAACTCCCTCCATCCATTCTCAACATCCCAGAGCCCCAATTTCCCATCAAAATGAGCAGATTGGACCAGCTAACCTTAAAAGTCCCTTCCAGATCTGAAGTCATCAGACCTGAGTCCAGACATAAATAAGTGATGCTGGAGGTTCTGACAGCTTCAGAATTGGGGTGACAAGATCATGGCAGGAGCCCAAAGATGTGCTGAAGGGAGTTGGATGGGACAGAGAAACCAGATAGGAAGACACTGTGCAAGTTTCCTGGAGAAGTTTCAAAGAGGTGGCTGAAAGGGAGTCAAGAGAACACATTTTGTTGCCTGCCTGGAATTGAGTGGACCCCTCTGGTCCTGCTCCCCACTGTGACATTCATGATGGTGGTCACTGCCTTCTCTAACATGCACCTCCCTCTCCTCAACTATAAAGTGCTGAGGTTGAGCTCTATGGCATGTGTACTGTGGGAGACAGGCCCAACTGTAAGTAAGGAGATGGAGAAGAGGGGAAGGCTGTGGGATGTGTGACTGCTGGCCAAGAAGGGAGAGGAGGAGAGCCCAGTAGCTCAGTACTTTAACTTGCAAGAGTGGAAAGATGGTATTGTGAGGTGGAAGGTGTCAGCTTAGCTTTAGAAGCCAGTATGCATGGGGCTGGCATTACCTCCGCTGTGTGAATGGCGTCCCAGCCCTGCAGTCATCCCAGGGCCTGGGCTCCAAGGTAAGTGCTGCCTGGGGATGCTAGGAGGATGCTGGGTTGATCTTCATGGTGTTGCCATGGAACCCTAGGAGAACTGCAGGCTGGAAAATGACTGCTGGGTGCAGATCCATCTCGAAGGAGCCCGCATCACGCCTTTGGCAGAATATCGGGTGGGAGTCTCGGTACACAATGAGCTATTGTTCTTGGAGGCTTTACACGAAATCTGTTTCCAAGGTTTTATGAATCATTTTGCTGCTGATCTTAAAAAAAAAATAATATACAAGTCTCCGTGGAGGAAGCCTTCAGCTTCTCTCCGAGAGGACATGAATTCGGGGAGAATTTTTTGCCACGTCTTGCCTGCACAGGCACTTGATCTTCCCCCACAACTGTCTGCAAAGTCTCTTTGAAGACTATGATGCTGCCTGTGGCACAGGCCACCTCAGCAATGAGCCTCTCAGTCTGGGAAGCAAAGCCTGGATCCCGAGGAGGGAACAAAATGTACACACACTTGGGAACTGCCAAGAGAAATGGATGACAAGACACTCAAACTAAGGCCAAGCAGCTGCTGGGTGATCCAGGTAGTTGCCACCCAGGCCTGAGCCCTTAGCACGTCCAGCTCAGCAGGGACAGCCTCTCCAGAAAAGTCGTTTAGGCCTCCCAGGGTACCAGCTTTTGCCTTAAAGTGAATAAGTTTTCCCTGTGTTTGCCAAGAACTCGCTTCCCAGAATGCATGCACACCTCATGGCCAGGCAGTTCCCTGCTTTATTCTTCATTCAACTGCCTCCTTGCCTACTGCTCTTTTGTCTGTCTGCTGAGGTTTCTCTTTGAAAGCCAGACCACAGAAGATCACGTGGGAACAGCCTTGGACACCAGTTACCAAGGGTTCAGTGGCCGAGCCACTTGAGGAGTCCCCTCTCCCAGGCAGAAGCTAGAGTACTGGGTCCCTCCTAGCCCACCTACCCCCAGCCCACCCCCGCCTTACAGCAGATCTTCGCAACTTGCTGAACCAACTGCCAGGAGATGGAATCCACACCAGACAGTGGTCCGTGAAGGATGCTCATGCATACCATGGTCTCTCTCAGTTTTGTTTTTCCAAATAGAAAATGGGGTGGGGAAGAGTTGTCTAGAGCTCGTCTGGCTCTGCCACCATCATCAACCTGGTTTCCAACTGCTGTCTTTCAGCAAAGGCTGTATCCTTTCGCACCTGGTCCGATTCTTTACCTAGACATGCACCAGGTTTTGCATGCCCCTCCCCTTCTGGACTTGAATCCTGCCTCAATCTCTCCCCTCTCCCCAGATCCCATGACTCTAGAACATGTCCCAGTCTCAGCCCCAGCCTCAGCTGATGCTCTCCTCGCCTCCGGGGCCTCGGTCCCCGCCTGGCTCCTCCTTACAGATGGTTCCAGCTCCGGTTATTATTTAAGCGAGCTGCTTCTGGCTCACATGTTAATTAAAACCCGCTGTCCAAAATCTCTTGGTACAATTTGCAGTGTAATCTGTAGCCTCTAGTGCATCATTGTATCTCTATTAAAAGGGATTCTCTGTAATGATGCGGGGATTTAATTAGTTTCTTTGCCAATGTTGTAAAACACAGTGATAAACGAGCCAACAGGTCCGCGGATCATTATTCTCCTCAAGATGAGCTTATTAGCTGATTATGAATCATTAACAAAGTCTACACGGGATTTTCTTATCTAATTCAACACGATTTTTAACATTCAGTGCTCAACATCCATTTCTCTTCACCAGCAACATTGGGTGGTGATTGCAATCTGTATGTATGGTTTCCTATTCTCGGCTTGGGATTTTCCCTCTCTTAGTATTTAATTTTAGATATATCAAGAGGGAGAACTCCACATAGAGACTCCAAATTTAGATATACATTGGACACCATATTGTGATAAATTCAGGGACCTACTTTATGGTGAGAAGCAGCCACTATGAACTGGGAACATGTGTGTTTGCATAGATTTGTATATACGTGTCTGTCTATAGTGGGGGGACTGCCTGGGGCTGTACAAGTCCTTATGTGCATGGGTGTGTGCCCTCTGTGTAGTCACATATGTATAAGACCAGAGCCTGTGGATGGCTCTTGTTTGTTCCGTATGCATCTTGTGTATATACGAATGTGTGTACACCCACACATATGTGCACGCAAGTATATGCACATAGAGGTAAAATTAAGGAAAGAGATAATTCTGGACTTCTGGCTTTCAGATTGATGCTATTCAACTACTCCATGGGATATCAGTATCCCCAAAAAGTTTTAGATGAACATGAGAGTCTCCTGTCTTCCCAGATCAGGGTCACTTCCTTTTGGTGAGCATACGTATGGGTTCCTAACATGAAAAAAAGAAATTGAAGCACTTCAAAACTGCAATGATCGAGAGACTCTACATAGGGGACAATGTACATGTAAGCTTAACTGTCACAGCTTCTGTGGCTTGACGGTCCACAAAGTTCAGACCGCAGATACCTAGGACAGAGGGAGACAAGGAAAGCCAAGTTTAAGCATGATGGATGTTATGGAGAGAACTGTGTCTCTCTGAAGTTCATATGTTAAAATCTTACCCCTAGTACTTCAAAATATGATTGTATTTCAGATACGGTCTATAAAGAAGTAATTAAGCTAAAATGAAGACATTGTGGTAGGTCCAAATCCAATATGATTGGCACACTTGTAAGAAGGAAAAATTTGGACACAGACACAACTGAAAAAGGACCATATGAGGACATGGAGAAGACAGCCATCTACCAGCTGAGAAGAGAGGACTCAGAAGAAACCAGTGCCTTGATCTCAGATTTCTATCCCCCAGAATTGTGAGAAAATTAATTTTTGCTGTTGAAGCCACCCAGTCTGTGGTACTTCATTATGGCAGCCTCAGCATACTAGCCCAAGGAGCAAACACTCACAGAAAATTCTTCGTCCAGGTGTCAATGCAATGTTCAGAGGAAGGCAATAGTCAGGTGCATACTTGAGGCCAGTGTCCATTGGTTACCAAGCAGGTCCAGTGTGACCAAGTTGGCAAAGCAGTGGACAGCTAGGCAATAAGAAATCTATATGAGGCATACTGATTCCAAGTGATTCATCCATTCAAAGATGGAAATCGGCAAGTAGGGCTGCTGAAAAGAGCCCCCAGCCAAACCAGTGGAGGACAGCTCACATTCTAGTAGGGATATGATGCTCTGGTCAAGGACACAGAGGTAGAACCTTGATCACGCGAGTACAACCAGTACAGTGGTCAGCAGGAGAGGCTTTGCAGAGCTTTCTACAGGCCCTCAGGAGCAAAGCAGTTAGCCCAAGAGGCTTGTTGAATGATTGAGCATAAGTTAGCTACCATTTCTATATCAGTTCATTCTTGCTGTGTAACGAAACATCCCAAAGTATAGTAGCTTAAAATAATAACCATTTATTATTACTCAGAAGTCTGTAGGTCATCTAGGCTTTCTGCTGATTTAAGTTTACTTTCTGCCAGTCTGGGCTAGGCTTGTCTGATCTTGGCTGCACTTACTCATGTATTTACTGTGAACTGGCCATAGCCTGGAGGCTGGATATTCTAGGATGGCCTCATCTGGAACAACACAGATCTCCTCCATCTGTCTCCCACATCTCTCTGAAAGGGTAGCCCAAGTATCTTCTCAAGTCAGCAGCGAGTGTCACTAATCTACCATGGTAGTGAGTTTATAAATGTTTGAAGCAATAATCAGTGAGAGTAAAACTTGCTGGTAAAGTGAAGCCACTTACTTTTCTTGCCCTTGGTCGGGATCGACTCAAAGGCAGTAAGAGCTAAGTCTGACCTTATGTAGCTCTGCAGGAAGAGGCTGCAATTAACCTCTTCTGAATGGCCCCTGAGGCTACATCTGCCCCCAACTATATATATAAAATTGGAATGCCACTAGATTTTATGTGGGAATCTAAACATAATGGGGTCTTCAGAGTGTTGTTCTGCGTACCCTTCTCACTCTCTACACTCTGCCTGGGTAGTTACATTCCCTCTCACCATTTCAACCACTTTTCTCTTGCTCTGTCACAGCTGAGAAACCATCAAAGATAGTGGATTAACAGGACAATACCTTTTAATGGGGAATTGGAGAAGAAGGGGGAAAATATCTCCTGAGGTACACTGAAGTAAGTATCAGACTCTGAGATGTGCTATGGCAATTTAGAAACTCTCCCTAGAAGTTCTAAAAAATACCATACCCCCAGCCCAGATTGTTCTCCTGAGCAACAAACCCATAAATCCAGCTTTCTATGCCTATCTTCACTTGGATGTCCCATAGATAACCAGAACAGAAATGAAGTAATGCCAATCAAAATCTAATTCTCCTCCTATGCTTTTTATCTTTTTTTTGGCCATGCCATGCAGAATGCAGAATCTTAGTTGCCCAACCAGGAATGGAACCTGTGGCTCCTGTGATGGCAATGTAGAGTCTTAACCACTGGACCACTGAGGAAGTCTCCTAGACGCCTTATCTTGATGAATGACCCCATCATCCATCCAGTCATCCAAGCCTGAAGTCTGGGAGTTACCCTCAACTCTTGTTTTTCCTTCATGAGTCCAACTCCATGCCGTATCATCATAGTTAGCAAGTTTTTGTCATGTCAGCCATCTATAGCAGGCTGAGGGGTATTTCAGAAAACCAAATCTATTCAGTGGTCTCCCACTCCCCAAACATCTTCACACCATTCAAGGCACCTTGAAGAAACTGGCTCCCTTTCCAGCCTCAACTCTCTCCACTCTCCTGAGTGAGTTTTACCTTCTCCATTTCTTTCCACTTTTTGGATGGCATCTTGACTTCACTCTGAGGCTTTTGCATGCATTATTTCTTCTGCTTGAAATACTCACCAGCAAAGTGATATTAAAATATTATTTATTTTTTATTTATAATAACAAATAATAATTCCATTATGCCAAATTGCTCTTTGGGCTTCAAATCTCAATTCAGGTGTCCCTTTCTCAAAGAAGACATCCTTTACCCTCATAGTTTGGTTCAAGTCCTTTCCCATGGTATTCCCCTTCACAAGACTTGTCACATCGTATTTTATGCCTCTTTGCATCAAATCCCTACTAAAATATAAGCTCTTTGGAGATAGAAACCATGTCTTGATGCCCAGTTTAGTTGCTACATGTAGGAGAGTAATTAGCACAATTCAATTCAGTTCAGTCACTCAGCCAGGTTGGACTTTTTATGACCCCATGGACTGCAACATGCCAGGCCTCCCTGTCCATCACTAACTCCCAGAGTTTACTCAAGCTTTTGTCCATTGAGTCGGTGATGCCATCCAACCATCTCATCCTCTGTCATCCCCTTCTCCTCCTGCCTTCAATCTTTCCCAGCATCAGTGTCTTTTCCAGTGAGTCCATTCTTCGCATCAGGGGACCAAAGTATTGGAGTTTCAGCTTCAGCATCAAACCTTTCAATAAATATTCAGGGCTGATTTCCTTTAGGATTGACTGGTTTTATCTCCTTGCTGTCCAAGGGAACCTCAAGAGTCTTCTCCAACACCACAGTTCAAAAGCATCAATTCTTCAGTGCTCAGCTTTCTCTATAGTCCAACTCTCACATCCATACATGACTACTGGAAAAACCATAGCTTTGACTAGACAGGCCTTTGTTGGCAAAGTAGTGTCTCTGCTTTTTAATATGCTGTCTAGACTGATCATAGCTTTTCTTCCAAGCAGCAAGCATCTTTTAATTTCATGGCTGCAGTCACCATCTGCAGTGACTTTGGAGCCCAAAACAATTGTCACTGTTTCTGCTGTTTCCCCATCTATTTGTCATGAAGTGATTAGCACAAAGTATCCAAAATGTGGTACTTCAGTGCAGTCTCAAAAATGACAGAATGATTTCTGTTCATTTTCTAGGCAAACCATTCAATATCACAGTAATCCAAGTCTATGCCCCAACGAGTAATGCTGAAGAAGCTGAAGTTGAATGGTTCTATGAAGACCTTCAAGACCTTCTATAACTAACACTCAAAAAAGATGTCCTTTTTATCATAGGGAACTGAAATGTCAAAGCAGGAAGTCAAGAGATTCCTGGAGTAATGGGCATATTTGGCCTTGGAGCACAAAATGAAGTAGGACAAAGGCTAACAGAGTTTTGCCAAGAGAACTCACTGGTCATAGCAAACACCCTCTTCCAACAACACAAGAGAAGACTCTATACATGGACATCCCCAGACAGTCAACACTAAAATCAGATCGATTACATTCTTTGCAGCTAAAGAAGGAGAAACTCTATGCAGTCAGGAAAAACAAGACTGGGAGCTGTCTGTGGCTCAGATCATGAACTCCTTATTGCAAAATTCAGACATAGATTGAAGAAAGTAGGGAAAACCACTAGACCATTCAGGTATGACCTAAATCAAATCCCTTACGATTATACAGTGGAAATGACAAATAGATTCAAGGGATTAGATATGATAGACAGAGTGCCTGAAGAACTATGAATGGAGGTTTGTGACATTCTACAGCAGACAGTGATCAAGATCATCCCCAAAAAAAGAAATGCCAAAAGGCAAAATGGTTGTCTGAGGAAGCCTTACAAATAGCTGTGAAAAGAGGAGAAGTGAAAGGCAAAGGAGAAAAGGAAAGATATACCCATTTGAATGCAGATTTCCAAAGAATAGCAAGGTGAGATAAGAAAGCCTTCTTCAGCGATCAATGCAAAGAAATAGAGGAAAACAATAGAATGCGAAAGACTAGAGAGTTCTTCAAGAAAACTAGTGATGCCAAAGGAACATTTCATGCAAAGATGGGCGCAATAAAGGACAGAAATGGTATGGACCTAAAAGGAGAAGATACTAAGAAGAGGTGGCAAGAATATACAAAAAAGCTGTACACAAAAAGATCTTCATGACCCAGAAAACCACAATGGTGTGATCACTCACCTAGAGCCAGACATCCTAGAATGTGAAGTCAAGTGGGCCTTAGGAAGCATCACTATGAACAAAGCTAGTGGAGGTGATGGAATTCCAGTTGAGCTGTTTCAAATCCTGAAGGATAATGATGTGAAAGTGCTGCACTCAATATGCCAGCAAATTTGGAAAACTAAGCAGTGGCCAGAGGACTGGAAAAGGTCAGTTTTCATTCCAATCCCAAAGAAGGGTAATGCCAAAGAACATTCAAACTACTGCACAATTGCACTCATTTCCAACACTAGCAGAGTAATGCTCAAAGTTCTCCAAGCCAGGCTTCAACAGTATGTGAACTGTGAACTTCCAGATACTCAAGCTGGATTTAGAAAAGGCAGAGGGACCAGATATCAAATTGCCAACATCTGCTGGATCATCAAAAAAGCAAGCGAATTCCAGAAAAACATCTATTTCTGCTTTATTGACTATGCCAAAGCCTTTGACTGTGTGTATCACAACACACTGTGGAAAATTCTTTAAGAGAATGGAATACCAGACCACCTTACCTGCCTCCTGACAAATCTGTATGTAGGTCAAGAAGCAACAGTTAGAACTGGACATGGAACAACGGACTAGTTCCAAATTGGGAAAGGAGTATGTCAAGGCTGTATATTGTCACTCTGCTTATTTAACTTATAAGCATAGTACATCATGTGAAATGCCAGGCTGGATGAAGCACAAGCTAGAATCAAGTTTGCCAGGAGAAATATCAATAACTTTAGATACGCAGATGACACCACCCTTATGGCAGAAAGTGAATAGGAACTAAAGAGCCTCTTAATGAAAGCGAAAGAGGAGAGTGAAGAAACTGGCTTAAAATTCAACATTTAAAAACTAAGATCACAGCATCCAGTTCTGTCACTTCATTGCAAATAGATGGGGAAACAATGGATACAGAGGGACTTTATTTTCTTGGGCTCCAAAATCACTGCAGCCATGAAATTAAAAGACATTTTCTTTTAATTGGAAGAAAAGCTATGACCAACCTAGACAGCATATTAAAAAGCAGAGATGTTACTTTGCCAACAAAGGTCCATCTAGTCAAATCTATGGTTTTCCAGAAGCCATATGTGGATGTGAGAGTTGGACTGTAAAGAAAGCTGAGTGCTGAAGAATTGATGCTTTTGAACTGTGGTGTTGGAGAAGACTCCTAAGATCCCTTGGACTGCAAGGAGATCAAACCAGTCAATCCTAAAGGAAATCAGTCCTGAATATTCTTTGGAAGAATTCATGCTGAAGCTGAAACTCTTATACTTTGGCCACCTGAGGTGAAGAATTGACTCCTTAGAAAAGACCCTGATGCTGGTAAAGATTGAAGACAGGAGGAGAAGGGGATGACAGAGAATGAGATGGTTGGATGGCATCACCAGCTTGATGGACATGAGTTTGAGCAAGCTCTGGGAGTTGGTGATGGACAGGGAATCCTGGTGTGCTGCAGTCCATGGGTCACAAAGAGTCAGACACGACTGAATGACTAAACTGAACTGATTAGCACAAAGTGAACATAATCAATGATTGTTTAATAAATGAATGAAATCCAGATGTCACATGGCAATTGATTTACATACCCAAGGGGAATTTCCAAGCTACTTATATGAAATCTCTTTGTAGGATGCCAGTAGTCACCTCTCAGTTAAAGTTTTTACATCTGTGGCTTGCTTTAAACCAGGAGCTCTCAATAAGCAAGAAGGCAATCAATTGGAAAACTCATTCTCTGCTCTCTGCTTACACAAGAATCCTACTCTATGCCCAATACCTAATGAAATCTCCTAGAATTATTGACTAAAATTTAGATATTTGTCTGCTTTCCAAACTTTATGTTACTATATTGCAAGAGGTTACTATGAACCTGTTACAGTATAATGAATAGTAGCATTCATTATAATCTACTTAAATATAATGACTTTTAATTTTGGTTTAACCTAAAGAAAATAAGTAAAGCTGTCTTTTCTGTCTTCAAATATCTCAAAAGATTTTTGCAGGCAGACTTGAATGGGTGTCTTCATAGGACAGATCTAGGGGAAGATTTTTTTCTCCATAGAACATCTTTCTCAAGAACAGCAGCAGCACAAAGGGATAAACTCTAAAATGGGCACACTCATAGAGAGAATTAATGGAAGATGATATTTAAGAATTTCTCAAGAACATAGAGCAAATAGATTCAAAGTGTAAAAGAGCACTTTAGAGACATGAAGGATAGATTGAGAAGCTAATATTAGCCTAATGGAGCTTCAGAATATCAGAACCGAGAATTTTTCAGAATTAAAGGAATAGAATTAATTATATCAAAAATATTTTAAATGAAGATAATTCTACACCTAAAAGACATATAGAAAGCCTGTAAAATATCAAGAAGAAACGTAAAATCCTTAAAACTGCCAGAAAAAAAAAAGACAGATAATTTAGGTAAGTGCTAAAGGAGAATAATTGGTGAACTTGAGTGTGATACCCAGATAAATTATCATTCAAAATGAGGGAGGAAAAGACTTTTTAAAACATAAAAAGGTTATAAGTTTCCCAACTCATTAAAAGAACAGTTAGAGACTAGAGTTAGGGTTGCATCTCCAACATGTAAAGTTGGAAATCCCATCCCTACAACAACAAAAGAGCTGGAAAACTGAAAATCAATACTTTTCTTAGACTCATTAGAGAATTAAGATCAAAGGACTAACTACACTGAAAGCTGGAGAGAAAGCTGAATGCAGAGAATCACAGCCAAGATCAACTTCCCTAGAGGAAAAGTCGCTAGAGCCATCAACTTGTAGGAACACTTAGACAGTAATTTTGATAAATTTATGGATATGGAATGCAAAATAGTGTCCGTGAAAAACTCTTCAGAGCCTCAGTCATAAGGAAACTTGCGTTTTCATGGGTTTTACCTCCAGGAACCCCAAAAAGTTGTCTTGCTAAGGAGTAAAGACAAAAGCCCCATGTTTCTGGCAGTGGGGAGAGAAGGTAACAATTTTGGAATGATGCCCAGAGCATTCACCTTAACAGAGACCTATTCATTGAGGGAAAAGGCTTCAAAAAAGCTTTAGCTGAAGAGGGAAAGGCAACTTACCCAATTCCAGCCCCCTCGAACCTTCCTGTCTCATCTAAAGGGAGTGGGGAGGAGATGTGATACACATTTGTGAAGGTCGCAGCTCAGGGACATTGGCTCACTAAAGACTAAGACTTAATGATAGGACTGTAGAACTCTTCTCCCCTCCTACACCTTACCACCCATCCATAAGGCTGCAGCGTAACAGTGGGTCACAGCTGAAACATTAGCAAATCTCATCTCTATTCAAGAAGGAGATTTTATGAAAACTCAAAGATAACAAGTAAGACATAAAACAAGGATACTAGAGGAAATTAAAGCCTTTGACACCTATAGCTACAATCAAGGTTAAACAAGCCCAACTCCTAGCCACATTAATATAAAACCTCACATTAAAGGTCTATTTACCTCACCTCTTATTACATGATACATCATGCTTTACTCAGTAGAAAAAATAAGTAAATAAGTAACCTGGCTTTAAAATATGGGCAAAGGATCTGAATAGACACTTTTCTAGAGAAGATATGTAAGTAGCCAAATATATGAAAAGATGTTCAACATCACTAATCATTACGGAAATCAAAACCAAAATTTAGATATCATCTTATACTTATTAAGATGGCTATTTTCAAAATGCCAAAAGATAACAATTGTTGACAAGAATGTAAAGAAAAAGAAATCCTTGTACACTGTTGGTGGAGATGTACATTTATTCAATCATTATGGGAAACAGTTTTCAGGTTCCTCAAAATTTTTAAATATAATTACCGTGCAATACCATAATCCCTCTTCTGGAGGTGTATATCCAAAGGAAATAAAATCACTGCCTCAAAGATGCATTTGCATTCCTAGGTTCATTGCACCATTATTGGCAATAGCCAAGATTTAGAACAACCTAAGGGACCATCTAGGGCTTCCCGGGTGGCACTAGTGGTAAAGAGCCCAGCTACCAATGAGGAGATGTAAGAGACACAGTTTCCATCCCTGGGTCAGGAAGATCCCCTGGAGGAGGGCATGGCAACCCACTCCAGTATTCTTGCCTGGAGAATCCCATGGACAGAGGAGCCTGGTGGGCTATGTTCCACGGGGTCACAAAGACTTGAACACGACTGAAGCAACTTAGCACAGCACAGCATAACAAGGGACCATCTACAGATGAATGGATAAAGAAACACACACACACACACACACACAAATATTATTTAGTCTTAAAAAAAGAAGGACTTTCTGCCATTTGTGAAAACTTGGCTGAATTTGAAGGACATTATTTTAAGTGAAATAAGACAGACGCAGAAAGACAGATATTGTATGATCTCATGATCTCATTATCTCATGTGGAAACTTTTTTAAAAAGTGTCGAATGCATACTAACAGAATAGAATAGTGAGTACCAGAGGTTGGGAAATGGGAAGAAAGGGAGTTATTGATCAGAGGTTACAAATTTTCTGTTATGCGTAAGTTCTGGAAACCTAGTGTACAGCATGGTGACTATAGTTAATAATGTACTGTATGCTTGAAAATGCTA
The DNA here is from genome assembly GCA_007570785.1 of Antilocapra americana. Lineage (NCBI taxonomy): Eukaryota > Metazoa > Chordata > Mammalia > Artiodactyla > Antilocapridae > Antilocapra > Antilocapra americana. The sequence goes on along the minus strand of ML661382.1, from coordinate 496,928 downwards.
AGAGAACAGATCACAAAGGTTCATACAAAAAAAAGGTAACTATATGAGGTGATGACTATGTTAATTAGCTTTATTGTGGTACTCATTTTATAACATATACATATATCAAAACATTAACTTAAATATCACAATTTTTGGTCAATCATACCTCAATAAATCTGGAAATTTTTCCACTTAAAAGCTTAGTGTTCTCAGAAAAATTGAAGTACAAATGACTTATAAATATATTGATATTTATGATATTATTAATAATATAATAATAAATATAATATTATAATAACAATAAATACAAACTAAAATAATAATGAAAACAAAAAAGGTTTTGATAAAACTCTAGCCAAGCTAACCAAAAAAATAAATAAATAAAAGAGAGAAAACCCAAAATGCCAATATTAGAAATAAAAGAAAAGTCATCCCTACTGATCTCATGGACATCAAAGGAATAATAAAGGAATATGATAAAAAAATATACCTGCAAATTTGATACCTTAGGTAAAATAGACAAATTCTTTGAGATATGAACTACCAAAACTCATGAAATGAAAAATAGATAGCATGAATAGGCTTATTTCTAGTAAAGAAACTCAATTAACAATTAATATTAATATCCTTCAAAAAAGAAAGCATTATGCTCAAACATTTATGAAAGAAATAGCAGCAATCCTCTACAATCTCCTTCAGAATATAGAAGTTAAATTGACACTTCTCAATTCATTCTAGGAGGCCAGGATTACCCTAATATCAAAACTAGATAAATACAAGAAACAAAAGCTATAAGCCAATATCTTTCATGAATATGGATGCAAAAAATCCTCAAAAAAATATTAGCAAATTGAATCCAACAATGCATAAAAAGAACTGTACATCACAACCACAACCAAGTGGGATTTATTCTAGCTATGCTACTGATTCAACATTTAAAAATCAATTGATATGATGCACCCCATCAACAGACTAAAGAAAATCATATCAGTTGATGCAGAAAATATATTTGACAAAATCCAACATCCATTGATGATTTTTAAAACTCAGTAAATTAAGAATAGAGAGGCACTTACTCAGCCTTATTTACTTAACTACACATAGGCACAGACAAATCCAATGGCAAACATCACACTTAATGGTAGAATATTTAGAATTTTTCCCTAACATTGGGAACAAAGGAATTATGTTCCCTCTCACCATTTGACCTAGAAATCCTAGCTAATACTATAAGACAAGAAAAGGAAAGGAAAGGTATACAAATTTGCAAGGAAAAAAAAAACCTCTGCTTTTGCAGATATTATATTTGTCTGTGTGAGAAAATTTCACAGAATCAACCAAAAGACTCATGTAGCTAGTAAGTGATTATGGTGTGTTTATAGGATATAAGGCTAATATACAAAATCAATGGCTTCTTTATACACAAACAGTGAATAATTGAGATTTGAAATTTAAAGCACATTATTATTTATAATAGTATTTTAATGAAATACTTATATACAAAGCTTAATATAATATTTATAGCAACTATATAAGAAAAACTATAAAATTCTGATGTGATAAATCAAAGAAGATCTAAATAAATGGAGAGGTATTTCATGTTCACAGATAGAAAGATAAAAATTGTTAAGGTAATTTTTTCCAACTTGATCTACAGGTTCAACACAGTCTTAATCAAAATTAAAAAAACTATTTTATGGATTTGACAAACTGAGTCTAAAGTTTATATGGAAAGACACAAGACAGAATATCCAACATATTAAGAAGAAAAAAGTTGGAAGATGGGCAGTACTCAATTTCAAGACTTACTATAAATCTACCCCAACCAAGACAGCATAGCATTAAAAAGAATAGACACACAAATTGATGGAACAGATAGAGTCCAGAAACAAACCCACACAAATAGAATTAACTGATCTGTGACAAAGGAAATTCAATGGAGAAAGAATAGCATTTTCAACAAACGGTGATGAAACATTTGGATATCTTGATTTTTTAAAACAGTAATCTAGATTCAGATATTACACTTTTCAGAAAAATTTAACTCAAAATGAATCATAGATATAAATATAAAATGAAATTATATAAAATTTCTAGAAGAAAACATAGATCTATGTGACAAAGAAAATCTAAATGATACTGGGTTTGCAATAAGGTTTTAGATACCACACCAAAATCATGATCTATGAAGGAAAAAATCTGATATATTAAACTTTATTAAATTTTAAAATTTTGTTATTTGAAAGATACTGTTAAGGAAATCAAAACAGAAGCCATATATTGGGAGAAAATACTTGCAAAACATATATCTGTGTATACGAAAAATTCTTAAAACTTAACAATAAGAGCACAAATAGCCTAATAAAAAATGAGCAAAAGATCTGAACAAACGCCTCACTGAAGAATGACAAGCAATGCATATGAAAATATGTCTAAGATCATTCATCACCAGAGAACTGCAAATTAAAACAGTGAGATTCCACTGTACATTTATTGGAATGACAAAATCTTTCTTAATTTAAACAAGAAATATCAAATGCTAATGGTGATGTGGAGTAACAGAAACTCTTATCCTGTGATGGTGAAAATGCCAAATGGTACAGTCACTTGGGAAGATAGTTCAGCAATCTCTTACAAAGTTAAACATTGCCTTAGTAAATAATCCAGCAGTCACACTTCTAGGTATATTCTGAATTGATTTGAAAATTTATGTTCATACAAAAAACCTGCATGTGAATGTTTATAGCAGTTTTTAATAATCACCAAAAACTTGAAGCAACCAAAATATCACCTACCTTCAGTAGGTGAATGGATAAACAAACTGTGGTACATCCATACAATGGAAAATTATTTATCAATAAAAAAAGAGATAGCTATTAAGCCACAAAATGACCTGGAGGAAACTTGAACATGGCTAAATGAAAGAAGACAGCATGAAAAGACTACATATTTTGTGTTTCCAATTATATGACATTCTGGAAAAGGCAAAATTATAGAAATGGTAAAATGACCAATGATTGCCAAGGAGCTTGGGGATAGAGGAAAGTCATGAATAAATGAAGCACAGGGGATATTTTAGAGGAGTGAAACCACATTATTTGATAGTGTAATTGTGGATAAAGGACAATATGCGTTTGTGAAGCCTATAAAACTTTACAGCATGAGTGAATCTTAATGCATGCAGATTTCTTAAAAGTCAGTTAGGAAGTTAGGGATCTCAGAAAGGAATGAAGACTATGACAAGAGACTGTAACAGTATTTCAAGAGTATGAAAAAATCTAACTGAAAGAGGTAAGGAAACAAGGTGTTAACCTAAGTAACTTTGGAAATCAGTGGACTCCATAAGACTAAAGACTAAAGGCATTTAAGCACTCTAGTTGATAAAATTGTTGTTTCTTATGAGACTATGGGTTTAAAATACCAATATCACCATCCATATATATAGGAACTGAACAATTCCATATCTGTTCCATCAATCAATGTGCCTCTTCTTTCATTAATGCTATTTTGTCTTGATTAGATACATTTAAAGTAAATCTTAAAACTGGGTAGTGTCAATCTAGCAACTTTGTTCTTCAAGTGTTGATTTTTCTGGGTCTTTGTATTTTCATATAAACTTTAGACCCAGTTTGTCAATATCCACAAAATAGCTCTTTGAATTTTGATTAAGGATTGTGTTGACTCTATAAATCAAGTTGGAAAGAATTGACATATTAACAATTTGGGATCTTGCTATCCATGAACATGGAATACTTCTCCATTTACGTAGATCTTCATTTATTTCTTTCAAATCAAATCAAATGGATAATGGATGCTGGAAACCACGTTTCTCACTATTGGGTAGACATTTACAGGAGGCCAGACTAATCCAAGGATTTGAGTTGGCAACATCAGTATGAATTCAGGGTTAGCTTCATATTAATAAAGGCATGAATAGTTGGGCTTCCCTGATAGCTCAGATGGTAAAGAATCTGCCTACAATGCAGAAGAACCACATCCAATTGCTGGATTGGGAAGATCCCCTGGAGAAGGAAATGACTACCAGCTCTAGTATTCTTGCCTGCAGAATTCCATGGACAGAGGAGCCTGGCAGGCTACAGTCCATGTGGTCCCAAAGAGTCAGATATGACTGAGTGACTAACATTTTCACTTTCACTTCACTTCCTTGTGTGTAGGCTGCACATAGCGATTTCCTTCCAAAGGGTAGGATATAGAAGGGGCATGGTGGCAGGGAGAATGAACTTTACTATGGAGAAACCTGGCACTCTTAGCCAGGTGACCAAAGCCAACATCAATATTCATAAATCATGCTGATAATATATTATGTACCCTTGATAGGATGCAATGAAAATGGTACTTTACCTCTATGATCTTAAAGCCATAGACCCAGTCTCATCATATAAAAATATCAGATAAATTCCTTTAGTGGGGCATCCTACAAAATCTGGTACTCCTCAAAACTATCCCAGTCATAAAAAAAGAAGAAAGAAAGAAAATTCTAAAGCTAAGAGGAGCGTAAGGAGACATGATGACCAGATGACTTAATGCAATGCGGTGTCATGAATAGAATGTCCAGGAAAAGGACATTAGGTAAAAATGAAGAAAATCTGAATAAAGCACAAACTTACCAAGTAGAGTGCTTAGTTATTAGCAGTGTATTAATACTGGTTCATTAATTGTGACAGATGTGACATACAAATATGTCATCAAATGTGAAATGTTGATAATGGGTAAACTTACAAGGTATACAGATAATCTCTTAACCAACTTTCTGATTTTTTCTGTAAACCTAAACTCCTAAAAAGGTAAGATCTGCTAAACAAATAAATTAAAAAAAAAGAACTGTTAAAGGGTATACTTCAGCAAGAAGACAAGTGAGTTTAGAGGGAAGCTAATGAGCTAGGAAATAAATTATGTCAGTAAATTTATTTCCCTGTTAACTATAAAAGACAATTATTTTGTTAGTAACGGGTAAAATTAGAAACAATAACTAAAGGAGAAGGGTGTTCATTTAACAGAGAGAGTTAAAGTCTGTACCATGTTTTCAAAGATGATAGAGATATTAAATGACTTAAATCTATTAGACAAATGTGTGCTTAAGCATATGCATATAATTAAATATGTACAAATTAATGGGTAATCATTGTAAAATTTAAAAATGCTGTCTATTTTCCAAACTGTCAAATGAGGGGGAGAGATATGGAGGTAGGGAGAAATAAGCTTTTTCCATTCAACAAAAAGCAGGAAAAAGAGGGAAAATATGAATCAAAAACCAGAAAACAGAAAACACTAAATAACATAGCAAAAAAAAAAAATAAAGTACAAATGTACAAGTGGCTACAATAAATACTATATATGAGATGCATCTTGTGCACAACCTCAAATTATCTTGGCCTCAGCTGTTTCCCTCACCTGACACTCAGCCTCTTACTTCAGCGCAAGTACTGCCAAGCGACAGTCAGCTCTGTGTGTCCTGTGACCAGAAGCCACTACCCCTTGTCTCTGCCTTCCCCCATATTGTTGACATTTCATGCCACAGCGCACAGACGAGATTACTCAACTGGAAGTTCAGGTGAGTTAAATCCAGAAGGGGTAAATTTCGACTAATTAGAGACAGGAGATAGGGAGAAGCTAGCAGGTAAATTGGAGAAGGCAATGGCACCCCACTCCAGTACTCTTGCCTGGAAAATCCCATGGAAGGAGGAGCCTGGTAGGCTGCAGTCCACGGGGTCACAAAGAGTCGGACACGACCGAAGCGACTTAGCAGCAGCAGCAGCAGCAGGTAAATTCCTCCCACTTTTTTCTTTTCAATGGACTTCCCCAAGGCATGAGGATCTATATAGTGTTTGTGGAAATGTACCAAGAGGCCAAGAAAGTGTACCTGTCAAGCAATAGTATTACCTCATGGCTTGTTGTGAAGTCCTTACATCTGCTTTCCATCCTCCCAGCCCCTTTTGCCTTTTCTCTCTCCTTTAATGCCCCAGAATTGCTTTGGGCACTGTTACTAACACAAATGTGAAAAAAACCAAGACTACCTACTAAAACAGATTATAAGATTACATTTAAATCTAGCAAATTGCCTACATGAGGCACACCAGAAAGAAAATTAATTAGAAATGTCAAAATGAAAGCATAGGAAAGATATACCATGTAATTACCAATAGAACCACAACAAAAAAATGGTGTAGTGAAACTAATATCAAAATAAAATTTAAGGTACAATATATTTTATAATTTGTATAATATATATATAATTATGATTATATATCATTTAAAGGAAACAATCCACCAAGGAAATTAAATGTAGAAAACGATGTATTATGTATTTTATACATTAAATATAAATATATTATAAATTTATAATGTATAATTATACATTATATTATTTAAAGAAATTAATATAAATTATTTATTACATATTATTTAAACAAAACAATCCAAGGAAATAAAGCAATAATGAATTTACATGCACCTAACAAAATTACCTCAAGTATACAACACAGAAACAGAATTACAAACAAAAAAATGAGCAATATAGAAACATAGTAAGAGATTTTAACAAGCTTCTATTGGAAGCTATATATCCAGTAGACAAAATATTATTAACATGTAAAAAGTGTGAACAACTAAATCAACACATGTTTTCTAATAAATGTAGACAAACTCTTCAACCAGAAAATGTATTCTTTCCTAGCACATATAAATCATTAAAAAAAATGACCACATATAACAGTAGAACACAGAGGAAATCTCAACAAACACCAACGAATCAATATCATATAGACCATTTTCTCTTGTGACAGTAAAACTAAATTAGAAAGCAACATTAAAGTTAATTCAAAGCAAAACAAACATGCTAGAAACTTTAAAACACATTCCTAAATAACTCATTGTGAAAGAGGATGTAATAGAAATAACAGAATATTTATAATATGCATCTAAAGGATGCATATTAAAACAATGTAGCTGGAAGAGTACTTAGAAGAGAATTTGTAACTGCAAATGTACTACTTAAATAAGAGAAAGAAAATAAAAGAGCATTATTCAACTTAAGAAACAATAAAAAGGTCAGAAGCAAGGGACAAAAAGAGAATATTAAAATTGAGTAGAAATTAATGAGATAAAAGATAGAAAATCATTTTTTAAGGGTCAGCAAGAACTTTTAGTTATTTAAAAAAAAATAGCTAATAAAATAGACTTCCAATAAGACCGAACAAGGAAACAGAGATAAGGCAAGAATATCCAAAATTAGAAATACACAATATAATTAAATTAGAAATTTAAATATCAGTGGTTTAGAATGTGAGTAGCTTTATATTTTTTAATTGACGCCTAAAGAAATTTCACATTTCTAGAAAATAAAAGTGACCAAAATTAGCTCAAGAAGAAATAAGAAGCCTGAATAAACCAAGCTACTAAAGAAATAAAATCAACAAAAGCCCTTCTCAATAAAAAAGATCCACGCTTAAATGGAAACTTGATATGCGACAGAGGTGATATCACAAGTCAGTAGGTAAGTGACGAACTCTTCAATAAAAGCTACTAAGACAACTGGCCATCCTTAGATGCCTACATGTCCATCTACACAACAATTATTTCCAGGTAGATTAAAAACTGAACAGAAAAGACAAGGGTTTAAAATATCTAAGGGGGAAAAATTGAGAAATATCTTCAAGGTAGAGGACTTCTTAAACAAAGCACTGTAAGAAAAGATAATAATTGATAAAATTGACTGCTTTTTAATTAAAAACTTTGTTCAACAATAGCTACCATAAGCAAAGTGAAAGACAGGCTACAACAGCCACTTTGGAAAACTGGCACTCTAATAAAGCTGAAGATCTGCTTACCTGACTGAGAAGTTCCTCCCTTAGGTATAGTCTCTGGAGGAACTCTTTTTTAATTTAATTTATTTATCTTTTAATTGAAAGATAATTGCTTTACAGAATTTTGTTGGTTTCTGCCAAACACTGACATGAATCGGCCATGGGTATACATATATGTCCCCTCCCTCTTTAACCCCCCTCCCATTCCCTCCCTACCTCACCCCTCTAGGTTGTTACAGAGCCCCTGTTTGAGTTCCCTGAGTCATACGTATGGTGATGTAAGTTTCCATATTACACTCTGCATACCTCTCACTCTCTCCTTCCTCCCCCCAACTCTACCCCGGGTCCCTAAGTCTGTTCTCTATGTCTGTGTCTCTGGAAAAACTCTGACACACAGTCAGAAAAAATATATATATAAGAATGTTGATAGTGATATTGTTCAAAATTTTCAAAACACTGGATGGAAGAAACCAACAGTCAGATGGATGATTTGTGGAATGTTTAGTTGATAGAACACCATCAGCAGAGAAAGTGTGAAACTATAGCTACACACCACAAGGATTACTCTTACAGACACATTATCAGGTCAAAGAAATAAAATGCAAAAGAAAAACTACAAAATTATTTCAGTTACATAAATTTCAAAGTGAGCAACATGAACTTACAGTGTTTTGGTATGTCTGTATAGGTAGCTAAACTACATAAAGGAAGAATGTGCTAAATAAAAACCCAGACAGTGGTTCCATGCAGGAGAAGGATAATAAACATCATTAGGAAGGGATGAAAGGGATTTCTAGAGCTGGCAACTTGGTCCTTTTTAAATTGAGTGTAATTTCCATGAGTGTTCACATTGTTATCATGGTAAATATTTGTGTGTTAAGCTCAGGCCGCAGACGTGGAGAATATCTTTGTGAGGCATGTGACCAATGAATGATTAGCATTCAAAATAAACACACATACGTATTTTTAAGTCTTTAAATAAGTAAGAAAAAGGACAAAAGATATGATGAACATATGAATAGCATGTGGTGGGGGAAAGAGAGAGGTAGAGAGATACACATAGATAAAGTGAGAAATGAAAGAGTTAGTGGCTCCTTGCAACCCCATGGACTGTAGCCCACCAAGCTCCTCTGTCCCTGGAATTCTCCAAGTGAGAATACTGGAGTGGGTTGCCATTTCCTACTCTAGGGGATCTTCCTGACCCAGGAATCGAACCCAGGTCTCCTGCATTGCAGGCAGCTTCTTAACCATCTGAGCTACCAGGGAAGACCAAAAGATAGATAGATGAAAGCTAAAGAGATGGATAGACATTTGATAGATATTTTAAAGTCTATAGGTATACATAGATACTTACTTATATGTATATTATTCTCAATATCAGTAATAAACTGGGGGAAATTCAAATTTTAAAAATGATGAGTTATCATTTCACAGCCATCCAGTCAGCAAACATTAAAAGCCTGACAACACCAAAAATCAGAGAGTATATGGAAAACAGAGCCTCTTACACTTCTGGGAGTGTGTTTGGGGAAGCAGTACAGCCAACACAGAAGAAAGTCATGCCCTATGACCCAACCAGGCAACTTTGCAATGTGCAGAACAAGTCCTTTATAAGAATGTCTATCTGTGCCGTTGTTTGCAACAGCTAAAAATCAGAAACAACTTTAGTGTTCTAAAACAAAAGAAGAAAAAAATAAATTGCAGTATAATAACAAAACACAGTGTCATATAGCAACTCAGTGAACAAGTTACATATAGCAACTAGATGAACTAGAGTTTCAAGTATCAAAATGGAAAAGCCAATTGTAGAATATGCATAGTAAGACACATTTTATATAAACTTTGAAAACATGCAAAACAACACCACATATTGTTTATGATACATACATATGTAGCAATTGTATGAAAATATGCATGAGAATGATAAACACTGAATTTAGGGTGGTATTTGCCTCCGGGGAGGAAGGCAAAAAATGAGACCCATGCGGGGGAACACAGAGCTTCAGTTATATCTGAAATATTTTATTCATTTTAAAAAGAATGGAAGCAAAGAGAAGACAAAGCCTATCATTTTAATTCACTAGATTAACAAATTAAAGTAGAAAAACCACATGATCATGTCAAGAGATTTAGAAAAAGCTTTTGATAAAATTCAACAATGCTAATTCATGATTTTTTAAAAACCTCTTAAAAAGCTAGGAAAGAAACCTTAAGCTGATAAGAGTTATCTTCCAAAACCAATAACAAATATCATTCATCATGGTGAAATATTGGAAGTATTAAAAGATTAAAGTCAAGAACAGACAAAGATGTCTGCTGGGCCTAGTACGTGTCATATGGGAACCCAAGAGGGAGAGAGGAAGAAAGATATTAATAAGTGTAACACCGAGATAACTTTCCATGCTTAGCAGATTGGAAAAATCAAAATGGTTGATAAAATCACATATTTTGGTGGATGGAGAAAGAAGGAACTCTCACTCTTGGTGAGCTCTAAATGGGCAGATTATGTTGAAGAGGAAATTGTTCAAATCTGGTAAAGTTGAAGATGTTGCATGTAATATGATCCAGGAATTCCACCTTTAGATATTTTAATAGAGAAAAATTAGGAAGAGATCTGAATGTCCATGAATAGAAAATAAACAAATCAAATGCAGTTCATTGATACAATGAATTATTATGTAGCTGCTGAAATAAATGCACGAAAGTTTCATGCATCAACATGGTTAAGTCTCAGAAACATAATATTAAATGAAAAACATCAGTTCCAAAAGAGCACCATCAGTATGATACAACTGGGGTTAATTGTAAGAACACAAAAAAACAATGCTACATGTTGTTATAGATACATATATATATATATGCATTATGCATATATGAAAATTGGTAGGGAGTGATTTTTTTTCAAACAAATAATTTTAGGCTAATGGTTACCTCTGCAGAGGAAAGAAAATGTGGAGACCCTAGCTATATCTGTGATTTTTCTTCCTTAGTATGGGAATAGAGGGCTACAACAAATAGAGCAAAAGGTTAACCTCTTAATTCTGAATGGTGAATAATGAATGTCTCAAACAATTTTCACCATGTCTGCATGTTTGAAATAGTGTGTTAAATGTTTAATTTTTTAAAAAAAGATGAACAACAAGGCACAACAGAATCTCAGAATCTAAAGAAAATTCAAAAGTCAATTAATCTAGCTGCACCATTTCCCAAGAGTCCACCAGTCTCAACTTATACACTCTTAGCAATGAGGAGCTCACCACCTCCATGAAGCCCACTTTGATTCTGGACGGGTTTGCCTGTAAATTGCAGTGGAGCTAAAATCTGCCTCCTTGCACTGCCCCTGACTCCAGCACAGGGGTCATAGCTTTGCCCCCACATACTCAACCGTTGGACCCTGGCCCCAGTTCTGTCACGACCTCCTGGGTAGGACTTTCCAGTGTCTTGGCATCATCTCTCCATCCAATAACTGCATGATTTGAATGGTCAGTGTAGGCTCTGCATTCTAAGAATTCTGTAAGATAAATGTAATTCCAAAACTTTGGCTCAGCAGAAACTTGGGTAAAACATAACACTATGGAATAAAATTCACCTCTTTAAAAAACATGCTTATTTCTTAAAAGAAGATCTAGCCTTCTGTCCTAGAACTTGCCTCACAACCTTGCTCCATTCTGCAAAACTGGAAATGCCCTGCACGAACAGACAAAGGGAAACCCTGGCCCGGGTAGCAAGGTGAAGCTGCTCCAGAGACCAAAAACCATCCTCACCATGGTAAGCCTGGCAGTCTCCCAACAGCCATGTGCATTCTACGGCCCAGGGTAGCTCCATGGAGAGGACCTTCCAGTCTGCCTTCGGGGAACGCCTCCAAGCTGGCCTCCTAGGAAAAGCTAGGGAAGGAACGCCTTCAACTGGCTCCATCTCCACCCCAAGAAGTCCCTCACGTCAGTCGAGACCCCAACAGGTGCCCTCCCCTCTCAGAAGCTGGCCCCCACGTCCTGTGAGACAATGATTCTCTCTCCACAAGCTTTATATTTATTTTTTTTAATTTATCTATTTTTGGCTGCACTCGGTCTTCATTGCTGCATGTGGCCTACTCTCCAGTTGAGGTGCACGGGCTTCTCATTGGGTGGCTTCTCTTCTTGCTTAGCACGGGCTCTGGAGCGCACGGGCTTCAGTAACTGCGGCTCACAGGCTCTAGAGTAGGCTCTCAGGAGTGGGCTCAGTAGTTATGGCACTTGGGCTTAGCTACCCACAGCATGTGGAATCTTCCCTGGCCTGGGATTGAACCCGTGTCCCCTGCACTGGCAGGCAGATTCTTAACCACTGGACCTCCAGGGAAGTGCAGGCCTTATATTTCTGATAGGACACTGCACATTTTTGTTTAACAAACTCTCACATTCTGCCTACTTACTAGATGCCTGGCAAGCTTCTAAGCACTTTCCATATGCTGACTTGTTTAGGTGGGTTTTATGGTGAATCCCCATTTTACAGATGAGAATACTAAGGCACAGGGAGGTTGAGGGACTTATCCAAGCTCACATAGTTACTTCCTAGCAGAGATGGGGATTGAATCCAGCCAACCTGGGTCTAGAGTCTGTGCTTTCTTTCCCTTATGGTACTAGGCTAATCGGGGTTCTTCCGCGTCCTCGTGTTTGAGCTGCTTGTGTACATGGCTTACTGCCTCCAACACTTTATCTGTTTTGCACCCACTTTTTTCTCATGTAATATTTATCGTATGCATCTTTCCATGCCATAAAACATTACAGGCATATACCTCATTTTATTGCACTTTGTCTTATTGTGCTTCACAGATGCTGTGTGACTTTGTTTTTTTTTTTTTTTTTAACAAATTGAGGTTTTGTGTCAACCCTGTATTGAGCAAGGCTATCAGTGCCATTTTTCCAATAACATTTGCTTGCTTTGTGTCTCTGTGTCATATTTTGCTAAATCTCACAATATTTCAAATGTTCTCATTACCACTGTATTTGTTATGGTCATCTGTGATCAGTGATCTTTGATGTTACTATTGCAAAAAGGTCACACAACTTGCCGAAGACTCAGTTAGCATTTTTTAGCAATAAAGTGTTTTTAAATTAAGGTATGTACATCATTTTTTAGACATAATGCTATAGCACACTTAACAGACTACAGGAATACTGGAGTGGGTTGCCATGTCCTTCTCCAGGGGATCTTCCCGACCCAGGGACTGAACCCGGGTCTCCTGCGCTGCAGGCAGACGCTTTAACCTCCTAGCCACCAGGGAAGCCTCTATACATACAGTATACAGTATAAATATAACTTTTAAATGCACTTTGCGATGAAACATCATGTGACTCACCTTATTGTGATATTCACTTCATTGTGTTGGTCTGGAACAGAACCCACGATGTTGCTGAGGTCTGCGTGTGTCACCTGCAGTGACTACCTAGCAACGCACTGTGATGTGTGACCAGCCTGAGAGACACTTAAACAGCTTTAACTTTTTCAGTACCATCAACAATGTTTTGGTAAATACACTTCTAATTAAATCTCTGTGTACATCCTTGACTGTCTCCTTAGGATCTGTTCCAGGGGGAACTGCTGGATCAAAGCACCTGCAGATTTTTAAGGCTTCCGATTCATATTGCCAAATTACCCCTGGAAAGACTCACCAGCAGTGAATGGGAGAAACTGTTCTTTGGAGTTTTGCCAATCCAGGCTACAATCACTCACTAGGAAAAGAAGCAATCTGCTTTCGTTAAGGGGGGAAAAGGCATATTACTGTCTTAACTCGTATTTCTTTGTTTATATGTTAAGTAAAACTTCTATTCCCTTATTGATGTTTATTTCGTCTTCTATGAATATTCTTTGCCTGTTATTTAAATAAGTTGCCCTATTCCTTACTGGTTTGTGAGAAAAGAGGGAGAGAGAGACGGAGGCAAACACTTAAAAGATAAAATCCCACACTTTGTCCCTAACCTGTGGGCAGACACAGGACCTAATAAAAATGTAACACATATTTGCACACTTTATTAGGAGCTTTAGCAGAAATAAACACTAACAAATTCCCTGCCCCTCCCAACTTCCAGAGTCAGGGTTGTAAGGACATCCCAGGCAGCCCCCCTACCCTGTGCTGGGTGTGAACCCAGATATGAGCATCAGAATGCTAGCCAGGTCCAAATTCCAAGCCCTATTGCTCATGACCATGAGACCCTGAGCAAGTTATTTAACCTCTGTCTCCATTTCTCCATCTTTAGAATGAGAATAATAATAATTTATTCGGGGATTGTAAGTTTCAAGTAAACTCACATATACAGTGCTTAAACACTTGGCATATAGTAAGGACCTAGTAAATATCAGCTATTATTATTGAAAATGAAAGTCGCTCTCAGTCGTGTCCGACTCTTTGCAACACATTACTATTGTTAATTACTACTATTATTGTTTTGTTCAGGGTTTTCTCTGGATATAACTACCCCCACTTCACACACTTCAAAAATTCACATTGAAGGAGGTTTTTTCTCTGCAGAGAAAAACAATCATTTGAAACTTCTCATCCATTTACTCAGCGTGTTTGAGCCCAAATGTGTATTAGGACCCACGCTGGATATTGGGGATAAAATACAATACCTGTCTTCAAAGACTCACCAGATTAGAGAAAACGACATATATGTAAAAACTGTCCTAGCAGGAAGGCTGAATGAAGGGCTGTGTACTGGACACCTCTCAGGTGCCACTTCAAGACACCTCGGCAGTTCTGTCACACCAGCAAACTCAGAGTGACCAGCCCTGCACAGACTGGGACCAGCTTCCCTCAGGTGTAACTTGACAGAACCAGGGTGACATATGCCTCTCACTTCCTGCCCTGTCTTCCTCTTACATCACAGGGAGAGGGAACAGAAGGAACCCGCTCGGGACACACATGTCCCACCTGGAAGAGAGAGTAGTTCATACCTGTGGGGCCTCCTTTCATCCTCCCAGGCAGAAAACCCTAAGACTAATTCCTTAAGGATTGAAATGGTGGCCAGTTCAGCAATCCGTCTTTCCCATTTCACTCCCCTGAACCCTCATACCTGCTCACTGGCACGACTTTCCAATTAAACACTCTCAAGATTGTGCTTCAGGCTGTGCTTTCGGAGACACCCAGGGTAAGAGAGGGTCCTCAGTAGCTGTGGGATTTCAGAGGGAAATCCAGGCTGGCTCCCTGGAAAAGGTGGCATTTGGGTGGAACCTTGAAACTTGGCCAAGCATTGATGGAAGGCAAACCATGGATGCAGAAATACTCAGGACACAAAGAAGAGGAGCTTAGAGTCTCTGAAACACTGTGTGGATGGAGATCCAGGGAAAGATGGGTGAGAAGCAGGAGACATACCTCGAAAGGCTTTCAATGTTAGGTATGGAGTATGGTTTCCCCTGAATGCAACAGGTGGCTGAGAGGTTAGTTTTGGGCCTTAGAAGAATCATATGGCTGTGATGTAGGTGATAGCAAACTCCTCTCCTCTGAATGTAGAGAGGAGAAGACCAGTTCAGGGGCTCTTGGGTGGTTCTGTTGAGAGATAAAAGGTACTAATGCATGGTGAGGCAGTAGAGAGAGTGGACAAATGGAAAAGGCATATGGGATCTATAGAACTTAATGGGACATGGGTTGAAGGAGAGAGTAACACTTACCCTATCTAATGTGCTATATCAAAGGCTATTATTTGTCTATTTTTATTAAGACACCTTATATTGAATAATGCCATTTCCATCCACAAGCAAATACCTGTATATTGTCCAGTGGTACACATCTCAGTCCATTTAGTCTAACAAATTGTTGCTTTTTATGATGTGAACTGATTCTCAAACTCCTCTCCATAGCCAAGCTGTAGATTCCTGGGAACTGCTGGGCCCAGTCGGTTGGGGGTTGTGCAGACCCAGAGTGAGACTGTGTGGCCAGGAAACTCCAGTTTTAACAAATACATGTTGAAACCAAGACATAGGAGCAACCTAAATGTCCATCAACATATGAATGGATAAAGAAGATGTAGCGCATATAGACCGGAGAAGGCAATGGCAACCCACTCCAGTACTTGCCTGGAAAATCCTATGGACAGAGGAGCCTGGTGGGCTGCCGTTTATGGGGTCGCACAGAGTCAGACATGACTGAGTGACTGAGCAGCAGCAGCAGTGCATATATATAATGGAATATCACTCAACGATCAAAAAAGAATGAAATAATGCCATTTGCTGCAACATGGATGAACCTAGAAATTATCATACTAAGTGAAGTAAGCTAGAATGATAAAGACAAAACCATATATCACTTAACATGTAGAATCTTTTAAAAATGATACAAATGAACTTGTATACAAAACAAATAGACCCACAGACATAGAAAACAAATTTATGGTTTCTCCCAAAAGAGAAAGGGAAGGAGAAGGGATAAATTAGGAGTTTGGGATTAATGTATACACACTACTATATATAAAATAGATAACCAACAAGAATTTACTATATAGCACAAGGAACTATATTCAATATTTTGTAATAATCTATAAGGGAAAATTATCTGAAAAAGAGTCAACTTCTACATATATTTATGTGTGACTGAATCACTTTACTATATGCCTGAAAATAGCACATTGTAAATCATTATATTTCAATTTAAAAATAATAAAAAATTTCAATTAAATAAAAGAAGTATGTGTTGAAGCAAAGCAGTAAATTGGTCAACTAATGCTGCTGCTGATGTTCAGTCACTAAGTCATGTCCAACTCTGCAATCCTATGGACTGCAGCCTGCCAGGCTCTGTCCATGAGATTTCCCAGGCAAGAATACTGGAGTGTGTTGTCATTTCCTTCTCCAGGGGATAGTCCCAATTCAGGGATCAAACCTGTGTCTCCTGCTTGGCAGGCAGATTCTTTACCCTGAGCCACCTGGGAAGCTCCTGGTCGACTAGTACTAGCTACTAAAATAAGCGTTCTCAAAATAACAGTGGCTATACCTAGTAAGAGCTTATGTCACACTCATGTGAAATCCAGTGCAGACATTCCCTTTGGTCATCTCACCTGGGGGGCTCAGAAATTCAGGGTGCTTCCTCAGAGTCCTTCACTAGATCATTTGTAGCTGATAGAAGAATGAGGGAGGAGAGAGCGTGTGAAGGATTGCCCCCTATTTAATCGCTTTGGTCCAGAAGGGACACATACCACTTCCACTCGCATCTCACTGCCAAAGGTAACCACATGAATGGAAGGTTGGGTTCCATAGTCCCTATCCTGGCAGCTGCTTCCTTGAAGAAGCTTTGCCCTACAGAAGGGGAGCAGGAGTTGATGATGTTTGGCAGTAAACAGACACCACTGCCATTCTTCAAGAGCTTTCAACCCAGTGGAAACATAGACAAGGGGCTACAAAAAAGAAAGTACTAAATTAACAGCCATTAGGGTGAGTGGGCCGGGAGGGCAATGGGATTGGGGAAGGCTTCTTGGAAGAAGGGGAATCTGAGCTGAAAACTAAGGTGAGTAAGGAATCAACCAGGAAGAGGTGGAGGAGAGGGTTCCCAGCAGAGGAGGCAGGATGTGCAAAGGTAGAACAGAAAAGTGGAGTATGCTGCATGTTAGGAACTAAAGGCAATTCAGAGAAGATTATAAGGAGAGGGAGGCAGGAGGTGGAGCTGGAGGGGTAGGCAGGGGCCAGACTATTCACTGCCTCTGCCAACAATTATTTACTGAGTGTCTGGTTTATGCCAGGCAATGGGGTGGGGACAAAGCAGTGGACCAAACAGTCCCAAGGTCATGAGAGCTTTTTGAGTCAGGGAAGGAGGCTGGACTTGGGCCCAAGGGCAAGGAGATTCCCAAAGGGATCAAGATTTGGGGCCTGCCTGCCAGGGCCTTTCATGCAGGGGTGGGACAAGTCTCCACACCACCCACGGCATCCCGCAGAGCATGATGAAGCCATCAGGGCCACAGTCTGGAGTTGGCAGCTGTGTGTGGATCCAATTTCCGGCATTTGGGCAGGTGCCCTTTGCAGCGAATGGATTGTTTACTCTGCCATTTGTTGTAATCATTTCCGATCTTTTGCTTATTGTGTCAAAGATAAACACCGCTTGGCTGATCCCCCGGGAGCAAGACGCCTGTTCCACAGGCCTTTGTGAGCCATCACTTCGCAGTTGAAACAACCTGTTATTTCCTCTCTTGAAAGAGACTCATAAAATGATAGATGAATCTCCAGTAACTATAATACCTTCCTAATGGTTACAGAAACTAGAGCCACAGAGCAGGAGTGCAGTCTAGAAGAAAAATGGGAGGGTTAGGAAGACAAGCTTTAAAATATAATGGTGTCGTAATGGGCAAAATGAAACACATGGATGCTATTAAAATTCTGCCCGATGCATCTTGAGCAGAGCGTTAGCTGGAGAGCAGCCCTCTCTGCTCAGAGCTCCTGCTTTCCCCAGGGTGGGTACCGTAACTGTGTTTGTTGAATGACTGAACAATGACAGTGTTTGCTGAATGACAAAATCCACAAGGGCTGTTTCCTGTGTAAGTGATAGATCTCTTCCTAAACAAAGTGTGGGCCCCTTGAAGGCCCTGGAAAAATTCACGCGGATCAAATAAGCAGATGGTTCTAAGTGCTGAACCCGCAGGGAACTCAAAATCATGGGTATTTATCAGACCCTGTGCTGTGTGCTCTGTGCAGAATAATTCACTGACCTCCAAAGCCACACAGCTAGCAGCTGATACGTGTGGTCATTACAACAGATAAATCTGAGGATTAAAGGCGCTGATCCCCAAAACATGTGTACGTGCAAAACAATGTTCCAAGGAAAACAAGAGAACTAGCCTTGTTTCCCTCTGACTGCAACCCCCTTTATGTCCCATCCATAATGGTGACTACAAAGTGTCCCTCTGAATTCTATTTAGTTCCATCGTGGCCAGTTGCATTTTCCAGAACACGGCTCCGTGTCCCGCTTCCCACATGTTTTCTCCAGTGTGGCCTCATCACTGCCCCGTCACAAATGTATGGAGCTTAATTCCCCTCCCCTTGCATCCAGGTGGGCTGGTGACTGTATCGACCCATAGAATAAAGGGAAATGATGCTGTAGGACCCTAAGCCTGATCCTAAAACATGATGCACTTGCAGGTTCAGCCATGTCCAAATCTTAGTGACCCCATAGACTGTAGCCTCCCAGGTTCCTCTATCTATGGAATTCTCCAGGCAAGAATACTGAAGTGAGTTCTTCCTCCAAGGGATCTTCCCGACCCAGGGATGAAACCCACGCCTCCTGTGTTTCCTGCATTGGCAGATGGGCTCTTTACCACTGAGCTACTTGGGAAGCCAATGATGTAGCTCCACCTTTTTCATTGGAACCTTTGCTCCTGGAAACCTGAGCTGCCAGGGATGAAGCCCATGTCCCCAGAGGCTGCTGTGCCAGGAGGAAGCCCAGACACATAGAAGAGGCACTCCAGTCCCAATCCCATTTTGTGTGTCTTCACCGCCCCCATGCTAGATTGGTGATGGAGGAGCCTTTCAAGGATTCTGGCCCCCAGCCTTCGAGTTGTCCTTGCTGAGGCCCCAGATATTCTGCAGCCGACACAAGTCATCTCTGCAGTGTCCTGTCCAATACCCTGACCCTCAGAATCCATGAGCATAATAAAACTGCAGTTCTGAGCTGTGAAGTTGGGGGGTAATTTTTTTATATAGCATTATAGGCTGAGTCATGTCTCCAGAAATTCTTACATCGATGTCCTAACTCTCAGGACCTCAGAATGCAGCTGTATTTGGAGAGAGGGTCTTTAAAGAGGTGATTAAGATAGAATTAGATCTTTGGCTTGGGCACTAATCCAGTATGACTGGTGTCCTATAAGAAGAGGAGATTAGGGGCTTCTCTGGTGGTCCAGGGGTTAAGAATTCACCTTGCAATGCTGGGGTCACTGGTTCGATCCCTGGTCCAGGAAGATCCCATATGCCATGGAGCAACTAAGCCTATGAGCCACAACTACCAAGCCTGCACTTTAGAGCCCTTGAGTCACAACTCCTGAGCCCCCGTGCTGTGACTACTGAAGCCCACAAGCCGTAGAACCTGTGCTCTGCAACAAGAGAAGCCACTGCAATGAGAAACCCACACACCACAACCAAAGAGTAGCCCCCGCTTGCGGCAACTAGAGAAAGCTCATGCACAGCAACAAAGACCCAGTGCAGCCAATAAATAATATTTAAGGAAAAAAGAAGACATTAGGACATAATCAAGAACAGCCAGAAGAGCGTGTGAAAACACAGGGAGAAGGCAGCCCCCTACAAGCCAAGGGGAGAGGCCTCGGGAGAAACCAACCCTGCCGACAACTTGGCCTCAGACTTCTAGCCTCCAGGACTATAAGACAAGACATTTCTGTTACTGAAGCTGCCCCGTCTGTGCTACTTTCTTATGACAGATGAATACCCATCGGCATAGTAAGCAGAGCATCAGTTCACACTTACTGGTCCCTACTCTAGGCCAGGCCTGAGACTGGACTCTTGGGGTGCTTCCCTCACCACTAGGAGCTCTCAGTGGAAAGTTAGGAAAGAGACACACAAGAATTTAAAGTGTAAGAGGTGAAGGGAGAGCCAGAATGCCAGGTGGCTAAGAAAAGGGAATGACAAATTGGTCTGGATGGGCAGGGAAGGCTTCCGGAAGAAGTGATGCTGTGCCCTGGGCCCTAGAGAAGCACAGGAGCTAATCAAGCAGAGGGCAGAGGAAATTCCAGGCAGGGGACCCCACTGAGAGAGGATGTGAAGGTGAGGACAAAGGAAAGGAGTTCCATGTGGTTCCTGGGAGCAGTCCATGGAGATGCTCTGGGCAAGGAGGTGGGGAGGCCCAGGACAACTCACAAAGGGCCTTGACTGCCATTCCCAGTGGTTTTCTGGATATGTTTTCCAGGTCCCCAAAGCTGGAGGGCATAGAGAAAGCTAGCAGGAGGGCAGTGAACAGAAACTAGGGCTTGAAAGCTGTGAAGATGAGAGATGAGCCTCCCCCAGCACTCGTGCCCAGTAAGAGGCGGGCAGTGGAACAGCCACATCCCCTCGCCTCCAAACCTCCTCCAGGGCTGCCCAGGCCGGTCAGCAGGCTGGCGGGGAGCCGGGGGTGGGGCAGTGGGCAGGCTGGAGCCCCCATGAATATACATGATCCTGCCCTGGAAGCCCGGCTTCCCGCGGCGCGTTTACCAAGCTTTATCTTGACAAGGTGATGTCCTTCAGCAGAGGACATTATGTGGCTCTTAGTTCAGCACTTCTGGCAAGTCCGAGGCAGACGTTTGATTTCCGCTTCATACATATGCTTAGGTGCTCGGAAAAGGCAGTGAGGTGAGGCGCAGCGAGGCCAGGGAGGGAGGTCAACCCCAAGGAGGACGGCTGGGGCTCTCCCCAGGCTGCGTCCGGCTCTGACTTACAGCTGACTTTGGTCACGCCGGCCGTGGGCTGCATCTTAACAGCCTTGACGCTCTGCATGGTGATTTGGGCCAAGTGCCGGCCAGGGAGATTCCTTCGATTCTGCCCCCAGCCTACTGGGTGACCATAGAGAAGTCTCTGTCCCTCTCTGGGTCACAGACCCTTCCCCTGACAATCAGAGGGATGGCAACCGCAGTCAGCAGACTTTTCTTTTTAAGCAGTCAGAGCCTGGTTTCAACCACAGTTTGGACAAATCACAGTAACACCACCCTGACTGAGACAGAGAATGGGCAGTTACCTTTCCCCTTTTCTCTCCACAGTTTCTGAGGCCCCTACACAGCCCCCAGGCTGCGCAGAGCTCAGATAGAGAACCCCTGCTTTAGGTGGCCTCTGCCTGTCCTAGGCCAACATCTGGGGGGAGGGGGTGAGAACCCCTTATTAATTTCAAAACATCCCACTGACCCCACGCAGGAGGGTAGTTGTACTTTTAGCAGCCCCCTTCCCCATCAAGAACACGAATGCTGAACAAAACTGTGGGAATTTGGCAGCAATTAAATAAATGTACATTTTGTTTCTTACAGCATCCATATCCATGTTTAAATACAGAGCGTGAAAGTTAGAGATGTATTCAGTCCATCGCAGTGTTTCCCAAAATGTGTTTCCTTCTAGGAGAGTGGTTCTAAAAGCTTAATGGCCTCTAGAATCGTCTGGTGCTGGAGAAACTGGCAGATCTCTAGGGCCCCATCAGGGAGCCTCTGATGCAGGATCTGAGGGTTGGGATGGGACCAAAGCCTGTATTTTCCTAGATTTTATTGTATTTATTTTTGGGCTATGCTGGATCTTCATTGCTATGCAAGTTTTCCCTAATTGTGGCATGGATGCACGCATTCTCAGTTGCTCAGGCGAGTCCGACTCTTCGTGACCGCATGGACTCTAGCCTGCCTGGCTCCTCTGTCCACGGGATTTTCCAGGCAAGAATACTGGAGTGGGTTGCGATTTCCTCCTCCAGGGAATCTCCCTGACCCATGGATCGAATCTGCATCTCCTCTGTCTTCTTTCAATGGCAGGCGGATTCTTTACCACTGAGCCACCTGGGAAGCCCCTAGCTACAGCAAGTGGAGACCACCCTTCATGGCAGTGAGAGGGCTTCCCAATGCAGTGGCTTCTCTTGTTGCAGAGCGTGGATTCTAGGCGCACAGGCGCAGCAGTTGTGGAACATGGGCTTAATTGCCCGGAGGCGTGTGGAATCTTCTCAGACCAGGGTTCAAACCCAGGTCCTCTGCATTGACAGGTGGATTCCTAACCACTAGAAAACCAGGGGAGTCCCCAAAGCCTGCATTTTTAAGAAGCTCCTAAGGTGGTTCTGATGCAGATGGTTTGGGGACCCACACTTTGAGAAACTCTGAGCTTAGACGCTCTGGTTAAAAAAAGAAAAAGAAAAAACAGAAGCAGCATTCTTTGGTTAAATAAGATTAGCAAACTGCATCTGCTCCCTGCTGGACTGTCACAGTGGTACAAGAAGGGGATTGAGGAGCCCTGCAGCTTCTGAACTCACCTGACCACAGAAGCCTTTTACTTCGTAATAACACAATTTAATTCTGGAATATACTTTAAGGAGTTCTAGCTTATTAACAAGGTTTGATGATCATCATCAGTCAGTCATTTCAGTCGCTCAGTCATATCTGACTCTTTGTGACCCCATGAACCGCAGCACTCCAGGCTTCCCTATCCATCACCAACTCCTGGAGCTTGCTCAAACTTGTGTCCGTCGAGTTGGTGATGCCATCCAACCATCTCATCCTTTGTTGTCCCCTTCTCCTCCTGCCTTCAATCTTTCCCAGCATCAGGAACTTTTCAAATGAGTCAATTCTTTGCATCAGGTGGCCAAAGTATTGGAGTTTCAGCTTCAGCATCAGTCTTTCCAATGAATATTCAGGACTTATTTCCTTTAGGATGGACTGGTTGGATCTCCTTGCAGTCCAAGGGATCTCAAGAGTCTTCTCCAACACCATAGTTCAAAAGCATCAATTCTTTGGTGCTCAGCTTTCCTTATAGTCCCACTCTCACAGCCATACATGACTACAGGAAAAACCATAGCTTTGACTAGATGGACCTTTGTTGGCAGAGTAATGTCTCTGCTTTTTAATACACTGTCTGGGTTGATCATAGCTTTTCTTCCAAGGAGCAAGAGTCTTTTAATTTCATGGCTGCAGTCACCATTTGCAGTGATTTGGAAGCCCAAGAAAATAAAGTCTCTCACTCTTTCCATTTTTTTGCCATCTATTTGCCATGAAGTGATGGATGCCCTGATCTTCCTTTTTTGAATGTTGAGTTTTAAACCAACTTTTTCACTCTCCTCTTTCACTTTCATTAAGAGGCTCTTTAGTTCTTCTTCACTTTCTGCCATAAGGGTGGTGTCATCTGCATATCTGAGGTTATTTGATATTTCTCCTGGCAATCTTGATTCCAGCTTGTGCTTCATCCAGCCCAGCATTTCGCATTATGTACTCTGCATATAAGTTAAATAAGCAGGGTGACAATATACAGCCTTGACATAGTCCTTTCCCAATTTGGAACCAGTCCATTGTTCCACGTCCAGTTCTAACTGTTGCTTCTTGACCTGCATATAGATTTCTCAGGTGACAGGTAAGGTGGTCTAGTATTCCCATATCTTGAAGAATTTTCCACAGTTTGTTGTGATTCACATGGTCAAAGGCTTTGGCGTGGTCAATAAAGCAAAATAGATGTTTTTCTGGAACTCTCTTGCTTTTTCAACAATCCAACGGATGTTGGCATTTTGATCTTTGGTTCCTCTGCCTTTTCTAAGTCTATCTTGAACATTTGGAAGTTCACAGTTCACATACTGTTGAAGACTGTCTTAGAGAATTTTGAGCATTACTTTGCTAGCATGTAAGATGAGTGCAATTGTGGGGCAGTTTGAACATTCTTTGGCATTGCCTTTCTTTGGGATTGGAATGAAAACTGACTTTTTCCAGTCCTGTGGCCACTGCTGTGTGGTTTGATGATATGTGTGTGTGTGTGTGTGTGTGTGTGTGTGTGTGAATTGGGGGTTCTTTGCAATAATGTCTTGGTCTAATCAATATATGTTAATTATATCTTCTCTGTTACCTTTTTATGGGTCCAAATCAAGCTCATTGGTGAAGGGAGAAGGCCACTGGCCAACATGCCTCTTTTCTTTCTCCAGCAAGAGGATCAGGGCCCTTCCTTAGACACATAGGACATTCACAATCCTACCATATCCCTTATCAAACTGATACCCTGTAAGTCAGGCACATTAAAAAGTCTCTTTTTCATTTTGTAAAATTATAGTTGATCTACTACAGTACCATGTTAGTTTCAGGTGTACAGCACAGTAACTCAGTTTTATATATGTGTATATATATATACTTTTTCAAACATATATTTTTTCAGGTTCCTTTTCCTTATAGATTATTACAAAATATTGAGTATAGTTGGTTATCTACTTTATATTATGAGTAAATGTTCATCTCAACTTCCTAATTTACCCCTCCCTTCCCTGTTGGTAGCCATAAGTTAGTTTTTTATGTCTGTAGCTACAATAGCCAAGACATAGAAGCAACCTAGATGTCCACTGGCAGAGGAAAGGATAAAGAAGATGTGGTACATATACACATTGGAATACTACTTGGTCTAAAAAAAGAATGAAATAGAGCCATTGGCAACAACGTGGAAGGACCTAAAGATTATCATATTAAATGAAGTAAGCCAGCCAAGAAAGACAAATATCATATGATATCACATATGTAGATTTTTAAAAAGATACAAATGAGCTGGCTCTACCAGGTTTTACAGTGAACCTGGAAATATATCATTGATGGGAGCATGATGACTTTGGAATCCAGTAGACTGGGGTTCAAATCCATTTGATACTGCCTGTGTGACAGTGGGCAGATACTACAACTCAGAGAGCTTTCATTTCCTTGTCTGTAAAACAAAGATAATGCCTAATTCATTATTTTGTTGTGAAGATCAACAAGAGAACAAATGCAAAGCATTCAGCATGGTGTCTGAAGCACAGTAAGCACTTGATAACAAGAATGATATAATGATTCCTTATAGCATCACCAATAATCTGAGCACATATATCTGGGAAGATGAGATTGGGCACTGGTGGAGATGCCTGGAGATGCTTGGATCAAGGCAATGGATAATGAAAGCCCTCTGATAGTGTGTGCTTTCTACCTGGGCTGGTCATTGTCAAACTTGATTGCACATGAGACTCACCTTCAGACCAATGAAATGAGAATCTCTGGAGTGGAACCCAAACAACCATGAGGCTTTTTTTAAATCTTCAGCCCTAATTTTTCTTCTTGAGTGAAAGGTCTATACATCTGTCTATGTAACATCTCCCTTGGTTAGCTCATCCTCAACATACCCTGGGCTTCACTCCAATTCCAGTGTTCCCACTTCCGGTGATGGCACCAGCCAGCCAGTTCCAAAAGCCAGGTTCATAGGAGTCCTCCTTAATGCCCGCTTCCAATCGCCAGCTCCTCTGAGGATGGAATGTCCATCTCTCACCTGGACCGCTGTAATAACTTCCCGACTGGTTTATACATACCCATTTGACCCACCTTCAACTCATTCGAGCTGCAGCCAGAATGACCTTCTCTAAACACAAACCCAATCATGCTGCACATGCGCACACACACACACACCCAGTTTTTAGGAAAAATGCCAGAATCCTTGTTTCTGCGCTCCTCTTTACTCCCTGCCCTACAATACTAGCCTTTAACCCAGCCTACTTGCATGCGCCCTCCCTCACCAGAGACTTTGCAGATGCTGTTCCCTCTCCTTGAGGCACCTTCTCATCCCTTTTCCCCAGAGAGCTCCTACTAAACCTTCAGAACTCAGCTCAAGCCACCACCTTGACCACCACTACCAAGTACTCCAAGCAGGAATACTCTAGGGTCTCCCCCAGAGTACAGAATGTCCTGCCCTTCACTGCACCTCTCAGAGTTGCTGAGTAACTTCTGTGTGATTATTTAATTCATCTCATGGTTCACTCCACCCCCACCACCAGACTGTATGTTCCCTGAAGGCAAGGAAGATTTCTGTCTTGCTTGACAAGGTTTTAAGTACATAGTAGGCACTCAGTCATGTTTGAGTCCTTCCTGAAATTCTATTACAAATCACTTTCTCTTTCCAGGGAATTTTCCCATCTGCATTTACTGGTGAGCTTTATAATGAGGATTCCCAAAGAATGTGGAGTCATAGGTATGAGTTTTAATTAACTCCAATAGGCATTTAATGTAGATTTAATAAGACAGTTATTGTATGTTAATTAAATGTCAACTGATTGCTAAAAGGTTTTTGCAATTATTGAAGTTTACTAATTATCTAATAGATAAATCAGTTTCCCATGTAAATAACTAGCATCTACATAAGCAATAAATAGGCCATTAGATTCCACACATTAACATATTGAAATGAGAGGTTAGCCCCTTGGGGGATTCTAGAAACTGGTGTCCAATTCAGAGAAGGAATCATCATACCAATCATCTCATAGTCGTTATGCCCCCATCCTCTGGGGCGCAGTGAGAAATCTGGTTGCAAATATGAGCCTGCTCGGAGCTGGAGCCAGTTTTAGAAATGCTTCCTTCCCACACTTTCTGAAAGCAGAAAACTGGTAGCAGTTTTGATCTACTCTAGAAAGATCCCTTCATGCCCTGAGGGTTCCTCTCGTCTACTGTAAAATGGGGGTCTGTAAAGCTGTCTACCCCTGGTGTCTGTGTGCCCTGATGGCTAACATATGAGCCTCAAGAGCGTGAGTGTTCAGTGAACAGCAGCATCCCTCTGCTCTGCTCTTCGACTCCCGGCCCAGCTCCGGCTCTTCCATTAGACTCACTGTCTGGGAGATGACGGTTGGGAGACGACTTCCCTCCCTGAGCCTCAGTTTCCCAATCTAGAAGAGCCACCTCCCAGGGTTGCACAGATGAAATGAGTCAAGGGCCTGAGTGAGAGTAGAGAGAAAAGGAACGGGCAGCAATCGAGAGCGAAAGCAAAGGGGATGTCATGGGCTTTCTAGGTAGCGATAGTGGTAAAAACCTACCTGCCAATGTAGGAGACATAAGAAACGCAGGTTCAATCCCTGGGTTGGGAAGAACCCCTGGAAGAGGGCATGGCAACCCACTCCAATATTCTTGCCTGGAGAATCCCACGGAGAGAGAAGCCTGGCAGGCTACAGTCCATGCCAGGACATGACTGGCAAAAAGAGCTGGACCAAGAGTTGGACACAACTGAAGCGACTTAGCACGCACGCATGGAGATGTTTTAGAAGAAAAACTGGAAAGCTGGCAGCTCGGTGTGTTGCTGGGTACTGTGTCAGGCGCTGTCAGCTGTTTCCTGCTTTAGTTTTTATCCGCCGTCCAGCTTAAAGTAGTTCAAATCATGCCCATTTTAGAGACAAGGGAAGAGAAATAGGGAGGCTAAGGAATCTGCAAACAGTTACACAGCAAGAGAGTAGAAGAACCCAGAGCTCAACTACAACTACCAGGACCCTCCTGACTTCTCCTGCTCCACCTTTGCCCTGCCATCTAAGGTCATTGGCATCCTGATGAACACAGCCCTTCTGAATTGGAAGTAAGAGCTAAATGGGAGTTAGCATTTGCTCTGTTCCAGTCAGTGTTTCTAAGCACTTTACATGTACAATCTTTCTTTTTTCTTTAATTAACTTATTTATTTTAATTGGAGGCTAATTACTTAATTCCTACAATAAATCTCTGAGGTAAGGGCTCAGGTATTTTACAGCTGAAAAAAACAAGAGGCACAGAAGGGTTTAGTAACCTAAAGGTCAAGGTCACATAGCTAGTGGGGCCAAACCCAGCATATGAACCCCAGCAGGCAGGCTGTCTCTAGATACTGAGCCATGGCCAGGCCACCCTAACTTTTGCAGGGCCCCAGTAAGAACCCAAGTGGAGGCTCAAGTACTATGTATGTGCTCCAAACATTTAAAATGTAGGTGAAAGTCGCTCAGTCATGTCTGATTTTTGTGACCCCATGGACCCTCACCTACCAGGCTCCTCTGATCATGGGATTCTCCAGGCAAGAATACTGGAGTGGGTAGTCACTTCCTTTTTCAGGGGATCTTCCCAACCCAGGGATAGAACCCAGGTCTCCTGCATTGCAGGTGGATTCTTTACCATCTGAGCCACCAGGGAAGCCCTGTGTGCTCCAAATATTTAAATCATATAACTATGTTGAGTGAATTACCTTGACAAACAAACGTTCACAAGGACCTGGAAGGCCAAATTTGCATTTAGATTCTTGGACTCAGCAGAGTGTCATGCACACCACATCCCAGCTGCCTGCATCCTCCAGACACAGCATTCAACAGCCCCAAGCAGCTGCCCTTTGGACCACTCCTCACAGTGTGGCCAGCCCCATGAGGATGGACCCAGGGAACGGGTCCACACAGGCATTGGGAGCCGGGCTCTGCGGGCAGGAAACTCTGGACCACCTGGTACCTGGCACATGATCTCACCTTGAAGAAAAAGGAGGGGTCCAAGCAGGCACTTCTCCATGGATTCCTCACCACATGGGAGGGCCAGAGCATCTCCCTTAAAAGCATGGAGCTCTGGGGTGGGGTAGGGGTTCAGTCATTCTGTCGTGTCTGACTCTTTGTGACCCCATGGACTGCAGCACACCAGGCCTCCCTGTCCATCACCAACTCCCAGAGTTTACTCAGACTCATGTCTATCGAGTGGGTGATGCCATCCAACCATCTCATCCTCTGTTGTCCCCTTCTCCTCCCACCTTCAATCTTTCCCAGCATCAGGGTCTTTTCCAATGAGTCAGTTCTTTGCATCAGGTGGCCAAAGTATTGGAGTTTCAGCTTCACCATCAGTCCTTCCAATGAACATTCAGGACTGATTTCCTTTAGGACTGAAATTTCCTTTAGAAGTGAAAGTTCCTTTGGGATTGAAAGGGATGGGGTGGGGGCATCTTTTTCTCAAGTCTAGGGAGAGAAGGGAGCAACACTGCCTTTCAGTTCCACCATACTGCCCGCCCATACCTCCTGCTAAGTGGCAAGGCTGGGGTCTGAATCCAGGCAATCTGACTCGAACCTAAGCACTCAGCAGCTACGCTCATATGCCCTGAAAGGGGGCCCAGCCTGTAGCTGGAGTCCTCTTTTGTCTGAGGGATGGGCCAGCAGCGTGAGGCATCCAGGCAGCCTGCAGCATGGGAGCGCTCTGTCTTTGGAGCCAGACACGGGAGTGCCTCCACTGACAAACACCCAGATATTGAGCAACTCACCTCAACTATCTGAAAGTCAGCTTCCTTGTTGATAAAGTGAGGATCATCTCAGCTACTTGATTTTGAAGAGTTGTTGTGGCAGAAAATGACATAATGTTTGCAAAGCATGGAGTACAGTACCGGGCACATAGTAAATTCTCAATAAATGTCAGCGAGAGACACACACATATCTTGGTCCCAGGTAAGACCGTCAAGGGCCTGTCTTTCTGCCGCTGTGAATTCTTGAGCTCAGAATCCTGAGATGCTCTGTCTTTACATCCCCACCCGGCCTCCCCAGCATCCTCTCCCCTACACACACCGCCCCATTCCAGGGGTCCACAACAACAGCACAGCCGGGTGTGCCAGCCCTGTGGGCACCTCCCCAGCCCTTTGGGGATCCCACCTGGAGCCCTGAATATGAGTCCCATTTGCAGGAATTCTCTTCCATCTGGAGAAAGGGGCTTCTTTGGGAAATCCTTTTCCTTTCAGTGGGCCAGGAGGAGAGAGGGGCTTTTGGCCAATGAAAACTCACAGAGTAAATAAATGGGGACACACCCCCCAAAGGGCTCCCAGGACCCCTGGGGTCAGAAGCCAGGCGCTGCATTTATGTGCAAATGGAGTCGGATTAGGGATTAGGGATTATCGGAGTCCCGAATTACATGCAGCTGCTCGATCTCTTTGTCCAACGGGATCAGGGAGATTTCTTGGTCTCCCTCTCCCCACCCCTCCCCTCCCTTCCCCAGTGCTGTAGGAGGCAGGAGGCTGGAGAGACTCTCACTGCCCAGTTGGGGAGGGCTGAGGAAGAGGTGAGGAGAGGCAGACCACTGATCGATCCAGGCCCACGTGGCCCAGCTGCCAACGGGGTGGGATCGATGCACCTTCCTGCTGATTCCTGCACATCCCCGGGGCGGGGTCGGCAGCGAGCCCAGCACCTTGCTCCAGCTCCGGCCTTTTCCCTCGCAGCACCTGGCCCTGAGAAGGGGGCCATTCCAGACATCCATCCTCAGGTGTAATAGTCTGCATGAAACCTTTCCTTGTTCTGATCAATTACATACAGTAGCTTGAAGTCCCCTCTGGGCTTCCCCGATAGCCCAGTTGGTAAAGAGTTGGCCTACAGTGCAGGAGACCCCGGTTTGATTCCTGGGTTAGGAAGATCCCCTGGAGAAGGGATAGGCTACTCACTTCATTATTCTTGGGCTTCCCTTGTGGCTCAGCTGGTAAAGAATCTGCCTGCAATGCGGGAGACCTGGGTTCAATCCCTGGGTTGGGAAGGTCTCCTGGAGAAGGGAAAGGCTACTCACTCCAGTATTCTGGCCTGAAGAATTCCATGGACTCTATAGTCCATGGGGTCGCAAAGAGTCGGACACGACTGAGCAACTTTCACTTTCACGTCTCCTCTGCAACCTTGAGTGGGGACCCTGCCCCAGGTGACTGAACTCCAAGAGTAGGAATGAAAACATGGGTCTTCCGTCTCCCAATCCATGCTACATTGGCATGTTTGCACTTTGCGGTCAATGGAAAGCAGCCCAGAAATTCATATCTCTTGCAATTTTTTTTGTCATTCATCTCTACTAAATGCTAACGTAGAACCAGAATTTTTTATATGTAACAGTTAAAGTGCTCCTAACAGGTAGCTATGGTTATCTCCATTTTAAAGCTGAGCAAGCTGAGGTTCAGAGGAGTTTGGGGGTTTGTCCAACGTCACCCAGCAAGAGGACAGCATCAGGACTGTAGCCCGTGGGCCCCGAGAGTTCTGCAGCCAGACCAACAGCGCTGAAGCCTGTGGAGAAACCAGGAGAGCTCAGGCTGGGAGCCGTGTGCACCCTGTGAGGGACACATGGCCCCTGGGCCCCCTGGGCCCTGGGGTCACTGCTCCCCAGAACAGCTCTGGGGAAGGTGCCACCCTGGTGAGGAATCCCTGGGCTCTCTGCCCAGGGCACCAGAGAGTGGGGCAACTGGAGCCCAACAGCTTCTGCAAGGCAGCCCTGGACTCTCACTGGGGAACTGACCCCCTTCCGACCCCTTCAGTGGGCTTCCCTGTGAGGAGATGGCATAAGGCTGTCCACTCAAAATGCTTAGGCTTGGAGAAAATTCACCCACAAAAATCACAAGCAGAAGAGTGTAAACCAGAGGTCAGGAAAATTTTGCTGTCAAGTAAAACTTTTGTCAGATAGGAAATAGTTTAGGGTTGGAGGGCTATGTACAGTCTCTGTTACACACTTTTCTTTGTTTTTCTTTATCGGCCTTTTAAAAAGCTGTTCTTAGCTCCTGGGCTGGACACATGCTGGAATACAAGCCCCAGTCCACCTGTCTCCATCGCAGGGGCTGAGGCAGGAGTCTAGGTTTCTGTCCCAGCAATTTCTGCTTCCATCTCCCTGGCCTAAACTGCTTCACGGCTGCTCTAAATGAAAGGGTGCATAGGGAAGTATTTTTTACTGAGCACATGGCTACGCCAAGCCAAAGACAGGGTAGGTGCCAGGGCAGGGGGTGGGAATAGGCCAGGGCCTGAAACAGAGCAGGGCCTGAGGGGCCAAGAATTGGGACTGGGAGTGGGCCTGGCCGGGGCTGGGGGCAGCTGTAATGGAGCCAGACCAGATCTCCACACTCTCCTCTCAGCTCGAATCAATAACTATTTGAATTTCTTTCATCTGAGCAGGGATCGCAACACAGGCAAACACGGGAAGGGAAAAGGCATTGATCCTTCCCAGCTGCTGCCAACCCCTCCCCACTGTTCTCACCGCTCCCCGCATCGTGCCATCTGGCCTTCCCTCCCCCGGCCCTCACCGCTCAACAGAAGTTCACGGTCCCACACTCAGACATCCATGGGACCTCCAAGGCAGCCCACAGCACAAGGAGGCTGTGGTCCCCACAACAACCAGGAGCATCCACTGGGTATCCACAGGAGGCCTCCACCTCTGGGCTTCCCTGGGTGAACCACCGCCCCCCAGGGCAGCCTGGTTCTTATCCCCTGTGCTGACTCTCCCACCCTGCTAGCTTCAGGAATCCATTTTCATATTCATGAATCTGGGAGACAAAGCAGGTATCTCATGATCGGTTTCTCGTGCAGAGTGTGATTTCAGATTCAGCCAACATCGGAGTGGTTCCCTGAGGTGTTAGATAATGGATTTCATGGGGCGAGACTGGAGGCAGGGAGCGTGGTTAGGGGAATGAGGCAGAGGGACCGATGGGAGATGCTGGAGGCCTGAAAATAAGGTACAAAGGACAAGTGAGGATGAATTGCAACGTATTTGTGATATAAAATTAGTAGGATGTCATGATAGAATGAGGGAATGGGAGGACTCAAAAATGATCCCCACGTTTCTGGTTTGGGTGAGGAGGCAGCAGGTCATTCAACGAGAGAAGCAACAATAGGGGAGTTGGGTCTGCAGGGAAATATAGGGAGACTGGCCTTGGTTATGTTGAGTTGTAAGTGCCAAGTCATCATGAAATGGAAAGGTCCCGAGGGAGGGTTGTCGCTGCTGTTTTAGTCGCTAAGTCATCTCCGACTCTTTTGTGACCCCAAGGACTGTAACCCATCAGGCTCCTCTGTCCGTGGAATTTCCCAGGCAAGAGTACTGGAGTGAGTTGCCATTTCCTTCTGTAGGGGATCTTCCCGACCCAGGGATTGAACCTGTGTCTCCTACATTGTAGGCAGATTCTTTACCACCGAGCCACCAGGGAAGCCCTCTCCAGGGCTGTTACACGAGTCTCAATTTCAAATGGCAGCCTGTACCATGAATATAAAGTTGAGCATCTTTATCGCTCCCTCATCGTCATATAAATCCCTCACTCCTTTGAGACCCATGCCATCAAGCTGTACTGTCCTTTCTCCTGTTCCAATTCTCTCCAGACTACTCTTCCACATTCAGGACAGATTTCAGACCCTGGATCACAGCCTATTTTCTATTTCCTAAGTCTTCTGGATGTCTTGACTCTCCAGATGGAGAATCTCTCCTGCATACTGCCTTGATAGTTCTTGATTTTCTCATCTCCACTTTCTTCCCTATATCTGCCCCTCTTTACAACTTGTCACCACCAGGAGCTGCACCACCTCTAAAATCACTAACTATACATACTCACTCTCGGCCAAAATGCATTATCATTCTCATTTCTTTCCACAAGTACCCTTCATTGAGCTCATTGAGACCTCAAGCCATTGGTTCATCCACTTTCTTCCTATTCTTACATTCCTCATGTAACTTGAAAATTGCCTTTAGCTTTATGTAATGGAAACCCAGCTATGGTGGCTGAACCCAATAGGAATCTATTTTTCCTTTCCTAACAAGACTTGGCTACTTGAAGAAATCATCAAACTCCTTTTGGCTTTCTGGTCTACCATATTTGGGGGGCAGCTTTTGTCTCCATGGCAGTAGATTGTATTATTGACCCCAACGCTTTGCCCCTCCCTGTAGCCATGCCCTTTAACATGTGACTTTGCAGTTCTTCCTACTAAAAGAGAGAAATATGTCCCACCTCTTGGCTTTGGGTTGCCACTTTCTTATAGAATTAAATATGACTTCATATGAGCCAGCAATCTCATGCCTAAGTATTTACCCTTGAGAAATGAAAACTTAAGTTTGCACAAAAACTTGTATGCAAATGTTTATAGCAGCTTTATGCATAATTGCTAAAAATTGAAAACCATTCAGATGTCCTTCAAAGAGTCAATGGATAATAAATTGCAGTATATCCATACAAAGGAATACTACTCTGTAATAAAAGTAAACAGACAACTGATACCTCTATCCACAAAGAGGAATCTCCAATGCATTAACCTGAGTTAAAGCCAGACTCAAAAAGCTACATACTATTTGATTCCATTTATACTACACTCTAGACTAGGCAACACTATAAGGAAAGAAAATAGATGGGTAGCTACCAAGGGACTGAGGATAATGGAATGGTTGACTACAAAGGAACTTGAGAAATTTGGGGCAGGTAAGATGATGGAAATGTAGCAGAAACCAATACAATATTGTAAAGCAATTATCCTTCAATTAAAAATAAATTAAAAAAAAGATGAGGGAGATGTTCTGTATCTTGATTGTGGCAATGATTACACAATTATGTACAATTGTCACAGCTCATCAAACCACATCCTTTTTTCACATCCTTTTTAATTTAATTTTTATTGGAGTATAGTTGCTTCACCATGTCCTTAGTTTCTGCTATACAGCAAAGTGAAATATATATATATATCCCCACATATATACATATATCCCCTCTTTTTTGGATTTCTTTCTCATTTAAGTTATCACAGAGCACTGAGTAGAGTTCCCTGAGCTATACAGTAAGTCCCCATTATCTATTTTGCACATAGTATCAGTAGTATATATATGTCAATCCCAATCTCCCAGTGCATCCCACCCTCCCCCTTCCACCCTTTCCTGTCCATAT
This sequence comes from Antilocapra americana, assembly GCA_007570785.1. Lineage (NCBI taxonomy): Eukaryota > Metazoa > Chordata > Mammalia > Artiodactyla > Antilocapridae > Antilocapra > Antilocapra americana. The sequence goes on along the minus strand of ML661382.1, from coordinate 462,081 downwards.
GTTTGTTTTCTACATCTATGTCTCTGTTTCTGTTTTGCAAATAAGATCATCTCTACTATTTTTCTAGATTCCGTATATATGCTTTAACACACAGGCTACATCCTTAATAGGATGTCTTTTACTGCATGTAAATTATGCTTTAATAGATTTGACGTTTAAAAATAATTTCTAGGTTTCGAGATCATTTCAGCCAAATTCTAACAGCCAACAGAAGTTGGTTTCATGAAGATGAAAGAAAGGAAAGGAAAGGAAGGAAGTAGATGGATAAAAGACATGGAAGAATTGATTGACTGATGAGTGGCAGCTAGACAGCTAGCTGACCAGCCAGCTGGACAGAAAGGTAGACCATCACCAGAGTGGAGAGATAGATTGGGCTGGACAGGACGGGAGGCTACAAAGGACAAGCGACTGGGGTGATGCAAGAACACTCACTGGACTCAGACAGCTTGAGCTGCAGCCCCAGCCGTGTGAACAGAGCAAATCCCTATTTCCTATCATGTAAATGGGAATAACAGTCATCCCCTCCCAGTTAACCGTAAGTACTCACTTAAGAAGCATTTATTTAGCACCAGCTCTGAGCCAAGCACCCCCTAAGTGCTTCCCCTCTGTTAGTTCATGTCATCCATGCAACACTCTTTTTATTTTTAATTATTAAAAAACGAAGGATAGTTGATTTACAACGTCATGTTAGTTTCTGGTGTACAGCAAAGTGATATAGATATATATACATTTATATGTATGTTTGTATATATGTATACCTATGTGTGTATTTGTATATATATATAAAATCTTTTTTAGATTCTTTTCCATTATAGTTTATGACAAGATACTGAATATGGTTTCCTATGCTATACAGTAGGGCATTGTTATTTTATCAGTTTTATATATAGTAATGTGTATCTGATCATCCAAAACTCCTAATTTATCCCCTCTTTCCCCTTTGGTAACCACAAAGCCATTTGTTTTCTACGTCCATACAACACTTTTATATTCCTGTTTCCCAAAGGAGGGATGGGGCTACAGATAAGCTGAGAGATTTGCTCATGGCTACCCAAGGAGCAAGTGGTCAAGGGCTCAGTACTGTCCACAGGCCCACCTTAATGTGGGAGTCATCACACTCGTTGATATTAGGTTAAACCAGATAGAATTGCTGATACTTAGTCATTTCTCATACTCTGATAAAAATGGCATTTTTATCTGGTTCAACCTAATACTACTATTAGTAACCACTGTTCACTGAAGTACTCAATAAACGGTGTTTACTAATAGTCATCATTTGGGCCAACTGTGCCCTTAGCACTTTGCATGAATTACCTCATTTGCTGCTCTCAAAAAGTGCTCTTAGGTGTGCATGTTCCCATCTTACAGATGAGGAAAATGAGGCTTAGAGAGGCAAGCATTTTGTACACATTCAAATTGATAGAACGGAGATGGAACTCTGTGTGTGACCTCGGAGCAGAGAGCATCTCTTTCCAGCTGGGAGAAGCCAGGGGTTGAGTTTCTCACCACCCATTCAACCCATTTTAGTGCCTGGAAGTCCTTGAATCTAACCTTAGTCCTTCTTATGTCCCCTACCGTGTTCCCCACAGGACTCAACAGATAGAGGAGGGGCAGGCCAGCAGGGAGAAGGGGTTGGGCATCTTTTTTTCCTTTTTTTAAAAAGTGTAGGATTTTCTGAATTTCTTGGCTCCATCCATATTTCAGGGCCTGATATGTCCAAGACAGCTGTCTCCCTCCCCCTGCCCCTTCCCTACAGATCTCTCCACCACTTCCTCCAGGATTCTGAAGACCCTGCAAGGCCAGTCTCCTATGCCAGCCTGGTTAGGGAAGGTTCCAGCATCCGGGGCCCCCTGTTTCAACAGCTGGGTCCTCGAGCCCTGGCCCCAAGGCCCAGCCCTTGGCTGCCTCAGCTTTGGATGATGACAGGAAGATACCCTCATGACTGCCAACTTCTTGTTCCTCTGCTGGCGATTGCTGGGGTCTCAGTGGAGCGACACAGACCCCCCACACACAAGGCTGACCTCTGCTCCTGGCCTCAGAGGGCCTGAGCCCAGGCCCGGCTGAGTTGCTGCCCCAGCTCAGAGCTAGAGGAAATAGCTGTTGCTGCTTGGCAACAAGGCTTTGTACCATCTGCCCAGAACAAAGAGGGTTTTCTTGTCCCTCCTTGGGTCCCAGGGTGGGAGCACAGCTGCTTTAGGGCAGAGGCTGGGAGGATGCTCCGTCGCCCTTTGCCCAGCATCTTGTGAGCACCAAACAGCTAAGAAAACCTCGCTCCAGGCCAATACTTTGGACCCTCAGAAACTGGGAGCCACAAATCTCCAGCCCTTATCTCTCCCCAAGGCAGACCTCTGAGTAGCATTTTCCATCTGGGACCTGAAGGTGCTTCTTCTTAAGAGAGATGAGTGAAAGAATGCAGAGACTACAGAATGCAGCCCCTTTTCTAGTCTAGAGACTCAAAGATGCATGTGCTTGAAAGTATCCTAATCCATCCCACTCAAGATTCAGAGAGGGGCAGGCATTCTCCTTAGGCCACACAGCCAAGGTTTACGGGGCTTGAACTGGTCACCATTTCTGCTGACTCTCAGGCCAGTTCACAGCCCAAACACCCCACCCTCTCCCACCACGCAGTGACACCTGTGAGTCAGCCTCAGTGTCCTTCTTTTCATTGTCATAGCAACCAGGTGATTTCTGGGCACTCATCCTCATACCTAAGACCCCTCAGAGGCTCACGGGGCTAGCTCTGTAGCCAAAAGATGACCTCTGAGCATCCAGCACAGGCCTGGCTTGAAGGGTCATCAATGACAGGCAGCAGTGATTCCTAAGCCAAGAAGTTCTTGGGTACAAAAGAGTCACTGGGGCCAAAGACTCCAAACTAAGGATGACACTTAAAATTGAAGACTGGTGGAGGGACAAGATCCGGAAATGGAGCAGGAGGTCAGACCTGGCAGATGCCAGCCTGAGCTGAGAGCATCTGGGTCTGAGGCAGGCTGCTGTCCCCTGCAGATTTTACCTGGTTGCACCTGTCACACATACCCCGCAACCCACCGCTGGTAGGCAGTGCTACTTCCTATTGGCACCAATGGAGAAAACGCTGCAGGGAAGCCCTGTAAGTGTCTAATTTTGAATGCATGGCCAGGAATCGATCCTCTGCTATGATGTTTCTCTGTTGTTTCTAAGTAAATGACACAGTGAGAAGTTTTTCTGATCTCTTGTGAACACAGCAGACTGCTGTGAGACAGAAGAGCATCATGCCTGCAAGCGTCCGCGTCCTGTGTCCCCTTCAGTCCCTGCAGCTCTTCCACTCTCTTGCTTGGTGACCTTGGACAAGTTGATTCTTCCCCGGACCTCATTTGCCTCTGTTAAGTGCAAGTGTTAAGCCAGGAGATCTCTTAGCTCCCTCTCAACTCTGTCCCAGCTCAGAGATTCTATGGGGCCAAAATTCCAATTGTTTTATTTGCTGTTAAAATGTAAATGATTTGGGTTAGAGAACAGACTTGAGGTTGCCAGGGGGGAAAAAGAGGTTGGGGAGGGATGGAGTGAGACTTTGGAGTTAGCAGATAGCGGCTATTATATATGACATAGATAAACAACAAAGTCCTACTGTAGAGCACAGGGAACTATGTTTAATATCCTGTGACAAACCACAGTGGGAAAGGATGTGAAAGAGAATGTATATGGCGTATAACTGAATCACTTGCTGTACAGCAGAAAATAATACAACTTGGTAAATCAACTCGACTTCAATAAATTTTAAAAGAAAATTTAAATTATTTGGGTTTGTTTGGGGACCAATATATTAGTGTTTAGCTAGACTGTCTCCAATATTTGTATAAGGGTCTTTATATATATATATATATATATATATATATATGCATGTACACACGCATTTATACACACACACACACACACACACACACATACCTATTCTCTCAGAGTCAACAGCCCGTTGGCTTTGAAGACAAGTTCAGATCTTGATTCCACTGCTCTCTGGATATATGACCTTGGGCAAATATCTGACCGCTCTGGGCCTTAGTTACCTAATAAAAGTACCTCTATCACTGGGTGACTATTTCCAATAGTGAAAGTGAAAGTTGATCAGTCGTGTCGGACTCTTTGCAACCCCATGGACTATAGAGTCCTTGGAATTCTCCAGGCCAGAATACTGGAGTGGGTAGCCTCTCCCTTCTCCAGGGTATCTTCCTAACCTGGGATCAAACCCAGGTCTCCCGCATTGCAGGCGGATTCTTTACCAGTTGAGCCTCAAGGGAAGCCGGTATTTCCAGTGTAGTAGAATATATAAGGGCTTCCCAGGTGGCACTAGTGATAAAGACATAGAGATGTAGTTTCAATCCCTGGGTTGGGAAGATTCCTTGGTGAAGGGCACAGCAACCCACTCCAGTATTCTTTTCTGAAGAATCCCATGGACAGAGGAGTCTGTTGGGCCAGCAGTCCAAAGGGTGGCAAACAGTCGGACACAACTGAAGTGACAACACAGCACAGAATTCTCAGTGCAATATTTCAGTTCAGTTTAGTCACTCAGTCATGTCCAACTCTGCAACCCCATGGACTGCAGCACACCAGGCCTCCCTGTCTATCATCAACTCCTGAAGTTTACTCAAACTCATGTCCATTGAGTCCGTGATGCCATCCAACCATCCCATCCTCTGTCGTCCCCTTCTCATCCCGCCTTCAGTCTTTCCCAGAATCAGGGTCTTTTCCAATGAGTCAGTTCTTCACATCAGGTGGCCAAAGTATTGGAGTTTCAGCTTCAGCATCAGTCTTTCCAATGAATATTCAGGACCAATCTCCTTTAGGATGGACTGGTTGTATTTCCTTGCACTCCAAGGGACTCTCAAGAGTCTTCTCCAACACCACCTTTCAAAAGCATCAATTCTTTGGTGTGCAGCTTTCTTTATAGTCCAACTCTCACATCCATACATGACTACTGGAAGCCCTTTTATACTCTATATAAGCGCAATGTTTGGCAGATAGTAAACACTCACTAAATCAGGACATGTTTAGAAAGTAAGTGAGTGAATGAATGAGTGAGTAGATAGGAAACTGCTGGGGGCGGGACTTTGGACCACATCTGATGACCCTGGAGGTGGTCATATGACCCAAGCTCAGCCAACCTGTTCTCTCCTGAGAATTGGGACTTGGGAGTAAGGGTCACCTGGTTAGTTTCTTCACATGTCTGCAACTATAGAGTATGGGTAAATGAACATCAGACAGGGGTCCAGAGGGATGGTCAGCAGGGGTTCCTGAACACTGTAGCACAAAGTGGGTGCAGGTCAGGGCCTTGACATGTGGAGAGGCAATCAGGGGCAGTATTCTGAGATTGGGAAGGAGAACTGGGCAGCAGACAGGGAGGCCGGTGGGGACACAGGGACACGGCAGTGTCCATGATGGAACTGGGAGAAAATGCCTACCTCCTTCAAGAGCCCAGAGACTCAAGCTAGGACACAGGGAGAGCTTGGGAGGACCCAATGCGTAAGGGGTGGTACCGACCTCGGGATCTCTGAACCATACAGACCCTGTCCTGGGGCAAAGCCCAGAGCAGAGCTGGTCTGTGATGGGGGGGTGGGTGGAGGAGGGGTACAGGGGGTGGGCAGAGCAGCCTCTGGTGCAGAGAAGGGGCTCTAGGGTCAGGTCAGGTGGGGGACTGAGGGCCACCCCATCCAGACGCAAATGAGACATCCTGGCCGCCTGGCTCAGGCTGCCTGGTCGGGCCTCTGGGGTCCTCAGCCCAACAGCCTCGAATTATCCTGCCATTAGTGGTGATCCATCCCTTCTGAGCGCTGTGCCATTTCATCACACCATCTCAGCATCCAACATTAGACGATAACTGTGCTCACAACATATGTCATTACTCATTAAGGGACTTTTTCTGGATTATGGCTGGGGCTTAATGACTTGTTAAAGATGTTTAACACTTACAATTTTGTTTTTAATTTAGGAAGCAGCATGATCAAACTGCGCCCTGAGACTCTCTTGGATTTGGTGAAATCTGGAGATGGGCCGGCTCTGAGGCTGTCTGTGCAGGGAGGTGATCTTAAATTGAATTGCAGCCCTCCGAGGGGTGTTTGCCCCGTCAGCGGCTGCCAGGATCTGACATGTTAATGGGGCTGAGGAAACAATGGGTTTCAGAGGTAATTGCTGAAGCAATGACTTCCAGGCAACATTTGACTTAAAAGCGTAGTGTTGCTGCTGCCGGGAGGGGCTGGTGGGGGGGGCTCCGCAGCGGGTCTGTCTCCAGATTCCAGCCAGGTTTACTTACCTGCAGGGCTCAGGTGGCCGCACCCCACACAGCCAAGGGTGCTAACTTACAGCTTCCTTCCCACCGACCCCCATTATTCTGCCCATTGTCCACACTGGGAGTTGTTCCCTGGGGGCTGCCAGGCAAAGGAATTAGAAGGTAGGGTTCCTGACTAACCAAGCCATTAAGAAGATGGGCTTGGAGTGAAGAGAAGCCAAGTCCACTCTTATCCCCAACACACAAGAGCTCTCTCTGGTGTTTGGGGTAAGTCTGGTTCTCTCAAGGCCCCCATGGACTCACCTGTATGACTGTAGATTTGTGGGGAGGATTCGGTGAGATGATCCAGTAGCAGGCTTAGCGCTAGATCTGGGCCATCCTAAGTACACAGCAAATGATAGGAAAAGCCAGCATTTGATGCCAAACCCAGCCTCTGTACCCTGACACCGAATTAAGTCTTGAAGACAAGAGTTTCGAGTGAAGTAGAAATAAATGAATGGCTTTCTTGCTTCGCCAGGCAAAGCGGGCCACAGGGAGCTAACGCCCTCAAAACTGTGTGTCCCGACCTGGTGGGAGTAGTGAGGTGTTTGATAGAGATGGTTCAGAGATGAGGGTGTGATCAACTGGTGGACAGTCTTCTGACTGGTTGGTGGTGAGGTAATTGGGATTCAGCATCATCAACCTTCTGGTTCCAAGAGATCTGGGGTCTGTGTGCTTGTGGGCAGTATACAGTTAACTTTTCCCACCTGGTGGGGACTCAGTATCTGCAAAACCCGGCAGAGAGATTGTTATGTATACCCTTGAAGGGGATCTAGGAACTTGCCCCCAAGGCAACACTATTGTTTTTTAACTGCTCCTCCCTCACCCTTGCTTCCCCTCTCTTCCCTAGTTAGGCCCCACAGGGTCCTACTTTCACATTTAGTGAGCTCTGATTCCCAAAGTCACTAAATCCACCCAACAACCTCAGAGGTAGGAACTATTATGTCCATTTTACAGATGAGGAAACTGAGGCTCTGGGAGCTGAAGTGTTAGAGTCAGAATCCAAACGTAGGCAACTGACTCCCACGTTCTCAGCCAGCACATTAAGACCACTGCTGCCCAGTCACTGCTTCCTTATGGAGTGGCTCTGGGCAAACAACTTTGTCTACATATCAAGGCAATGGTTATACCACAAGCTGGTTCTCTTTGTTGTCACACTGCAGCTTTTTTAGAAAGTTCTGGGCCTGCCAGAACTTTCCTTCTACATGGAGGTCAATCTGAGGTCCCTCAGGTTTCTCTTTGCTCTTCAAAAAGAACCTGGGGAGTCGCATAATAAATTAGCAAATATGCAGCTGTTACAGTAGGAAATAAGTCAGAGGTATATTCTGGCATGAATGACTTTAAAATTAGCTTTGAACAGGAGGAGAGAAAGACAAATGGATTCTCAGTCCAGCTCCTTGGAAAGGACATACCAGGCTCAAGTTCAAATATGCAGCAGACTGGGTTACGATTGAGGCTGTGAATAGAAATGGAGGCTCATCGAAGAGTCTAGAAGAAAGTTTCATCAGATCATCCACATATGCATATATGCATGAATACACACCTGTCTTACATTCACCCAAGCACCAAGCACATACTAAGCTGGGCAATGGTAGAAAGACAGGTTCCTGTACATCTGGAGCCCACAGTTACCATCAACTGGTGATTAGTCTATTGTGTTAGTCACACAGTTGTATCTGATGTTTTGTGACCTCGTGGACTGTAGCCCTCCAGGCTCCTCTGTCCGTGGAATTCTCCAGGCAGGAATACTGGAGTGGGTTGCATTTCCTTCTCTAGGGGATCTTCCCAACCCAGGGATCAAACCGAGGTCTCCTACATTGCAGGCGGATTGTTTACTGCCTGAGCCAGCAGGGAAGTACCCATCTAATGCTTAGTAAAGGCCAAACTCCAACACAGCCTTCTTCTGACCTTTATCCTGAGCCTGCCAGGGGCCTGTGATCTTGTTGCAATGGCCATGAACTTCGTTGGTCTTAGGTGCCCTCACTGCCCAGAAAAGCAGGAAGTCACCATTCGATCACTATGGTGGCAACTTCCCAGGACCCAGGCCAGGCTGGAGGAGAAGGGAGGTCACCCACTGAGGGCCCTCTTTCACTTGTGTCACCACTACAAAGAAGCCTCCAAGAGCATGAAGGCTGGGACCAGGTTCCTGAAGCCTCTAATTGCACTCCTCATCTGAGCTGTTCCAAGGAGAAGGAGATCCAGAAAGCAGACAAGCCCTCACCCACTGAGGACTGAGGTCCCCAAAGTGGAAGTACCAGCTCAGGGATGCTCCAGCTCCTTCTTGATGAATCCAGTAGAATTCTCCCAGGTCTCAGTTTGCTGCTGTTGTTCAGTCACTCAGTCATGTCTGACTCTTTGTGACCCCATGGACAACAGCACACCAGGCTTCCCTGTCCTTCACTATCTCTCAGAGTTTGCTCAAACTCATGTCCATTGAGTCGATGATGCCATCCAACAATCTCATCCTCTGTTGCCCCCTTCTCCTCCTGCCCTCAACTTTTCCTAGCATCAGGGTCTTTTCCAATGAGTCGGCTCTTCGCATCAGGTGGCCAAAGTATTGGAGCTTCAGCATCAGTCCTTCCAATGAATATTCAGGGTTGATTCCCTTTAGGATTGACTGGCTTGATCTTGCTGTCCAGGGGATTCTCAAGCGTCTTCTCCAGCACTACAGTTCAAAAGCCTCAATTCTTTGCCACTCAGCCTTCTTTATGGTCCAGCTCACATCCATACATGACTACTGAAAAAATCACTAACTGAAACTCTCTGTGACAAGAATTATGGGTAGTGTCTTCATGTGGCCTGAAAGCCCTAAGCACCTAGCATGGGTGCACAGCAGCCTCAAGGGAGGGAAATCCAGGAGAGGGGAAAGTCCAGTCCCCTCTATCTGGTGCAAAGACGTAAAAATCCTAAGGCCATGGCCAGGGCCCTTAGTGTCCCAGACCCAGACCTCCAAAGAGGAGTATTCCCCCATCAATGGGCCAATTTCAGCAATGGGGAAGCAACTATGGGGAACCCAGATAGAGCAGTTTCCTGAAGACAAGGAGAAGGCTGTCCCCATCAGTATTCCCCACCACACACATACACACACATGCACGCACACACACACACTCACACACATACAAATAAGACCAAATGCACAGGCTTAACTTCCATACCTTTGTACTTGCTTTTCTTTCTTCTTAGAAAGTCTTGCCAGCCCCTCGCTACCACTCATCCCTCCAGCCACAGCTCAATGTCACCTCCTCTGTGAAGCCTTCACACTCCTCCATCCTCTGGGTTTTTGTAGAACTTTGCACAAACATCTATCACAGGATGTGGCTGTTGATTCCCAAGTCCTTCCTACGAGACTAAAGCTCTTTGAGATCAAAGCTCTTACCTTGTTCATCCTTGTATCCCAGGGCATCCCAGGTGTTCAAACATATTTGAAGAAGGAAAGGGAAGAAGGAAGGATGGATGGGAAGGAAGGAGAGAGGAAGGATGGAAAGGGAGGAGAAGGGAGAGGAAGGAGAGAAATGGGAAAGAGAGGAAGGGAAGAGTAAGATGGGAGAAGATGGGATAGGATGGGTTGGGATAGGTTGGGATGGGTTGGGATGGGATGTCAAGACAAGGAAAGGTAAGCAGCCAATTATAGCTGTCTCCTGCCATGCAATCTACATGCCAGGATATAGTAATATCTTGACTACATTATCTTTTTCCTGGAGAGAAAAGGAAGATCCAGGCATACTTGTCACTATTCAAAGCTTCGATTCTAGTTCACGTGACTCCTGTTCAACCACTCATGATTTTGTCTAGTTTTTCTTTGTTTTTACTTTTCCATCTTGATGGAAAAAGAATGACATTTATACTGTCACTGAGCAAACAGAACTACGACTTCTGTTTAACTGGGTTTGTGTGTGTCTTGCAATTTAGAGGGGGAAAAGTTTATTGAAACTTGTTGTGTTACAACACTGCACCCTTAAAATAAAACAGCACCTTCATTATGCATACCCTTGTCAGGAAAATATCAGCACTATAGTTGCAAGCTTTTTGATAAGAGTACATTTTTCTCATCTATATTTTATTGCTCTTTCCTAAGCCTTACTCTTAAAATCATCTGTTTCACTACTTATGAAGCAAATTTATTCTTTCATTCTATTACTTTCCCACCATTACAAGTTTTTTCCCCTCTGGGAATCTGCAGGGCCGGCATGGACCTGTGCTTTCCCACACCCCAGTCTAATGTTATGTTTATGGCGAGGGACCCAGAAAACAAGTTCCCCCTAGAGTCATCTTCTCACTGGACCTCTGATGGACAAGGGCAAGGTTCCAAAGGAAGGGCTTGGAGGCCCCAGGTACTGTCTTCCCTCCCAGCATCACCCTCTTTCTCCCCAGGGAGCCAAAGGCATCCTCTGAAATGAAGTAGAAACTTCTAGGAGAAGCCAGAGTGCTCAGGAGGAAAGGGATGGATTTGGTGCCACCAGTGTGGTGCATTTAGTTACATTAATTAATCCCCCAAATAACCCACTTCTACAGATGAAGAAGCCCAGGCTCATAGAAGTTAAGAGATGCTAATCATTCAATGAATACATTTTAATATTCACGATGGACAAACGCTGTTCCTACAGAACAGGTATTCTAACTGAAGGTTAGGGGCAATAAAATAATAGACATATCAGTACCTGAAAGGAAGAATCAGAAAGGGTCAGTGCTGAGAGTGTGTGCACACTCACAGGTTAAGGCAGATTGGGAACACCTGTCATGGGACAGGGGTGGGGGACTTGAAATAGGATGGCCAAGGGAGACCTCAGCAAGAAAGTGACCTGACAGAGGTAAGAATGTGAGCCCTCTGGATCCCTGGGGAAGAGTGCTCTAAGCAATGCAACATGAGGTGCAAAGGCCTGGGGTGGTGAGTGAGGGGGGACAGTCTCTAGAGAGGTGGGCAGGGAGGTCAAGGGGATCACCGATCATGGGAGTCTTCAAGGCTATTGAGAACTTAGACTTTTACTCTCAGTGAAACAAGGGAGCTACAGCAAGCTTTCAAGCACAGGAGAATTACGATGTGAGTAGTATTTAAAAAGCTCTCTCTGGCTGCTGGGTTGATTTACACTGTAAAGGGCTAGGGTAGAAGAAGCACCATCAGTTAAGAAGGCTGTTGCAATAATTTAGGTGAGACAGGACAGTGGCTTGGACCAGGTGCATTCCATGCCACTTCCAGGGTGGAAGAGGAGTGTTCCAGGCAATAGATGTGGTGAGTTGTGGTCAGAAACTGGATGTATTTGGAAGGAAAAGGCAGAGAGTCTTCCTGATTGATCAAATGAGGCAAATAAGAAAAGGGGCAGGGGGCTGGGGAGTCTCCAAATCTTTTCAGCCTGAGTAGCTGGCAGCATGTATTCATTTGAGACGCTCTTAGATCCCCCAAGAGGCGATCTGGGGGCAGTTAGGTACAGAAGTCTGGAGTTAGGGCAGAGTTTCAGGATGGAGGCATGCATTTGCAAGACTTGAGCCCAAGATGATACTTAAAATTATGAGATGTAATGAGATCACAAGGCAGTGTGGGCAAATAGAAACACAGGAGCAGCAAAGGCTGTGATGCTCCAGGGTTCCGAAGCTGCAGAGAAGAGGATGGACCAGCAAAGAAGACCCAGGAAGGATGGCCAATGAGGCAGCAGGAAAGCCAGGAAACTGACATCCAGGAAGCCAAGTGGAAGAAAGGGCTTCATGGAGGAGGAGGAGGAGAAGGAGGAGGAAGTGATCGACTCTGTCCAACACTCAAAGTACAGCTCACTTAGACTGAACTAGAAAATGATTGTAGGCTTGAACCAGGGCCTCAGAGTCACCCAGCCAGTGAGGGATGAAGCTAGAATTCAAATCCAAGTCTCTCCTACCGTCAGGCTACAGGTCCAGAAGGGAACCATTCAGAGAACCATCATTTTTCACTTATGAAATGCTCTCACTCATGGCTGGAAAGGGATGTCAACATTTCAGCCAGACACCCAAGCAGCAGTTTCATGTAACAAGCAGACTTTGGGATCAGACGTGCTCTGTTCAGGGCCCTGCTACTCACTGCAATGGGACCACAGTTGCGTTGCTTCACTTCTCTGAGTCTTGGTGTCTTCACTGGGACAGGGACGATCGTGTCCATCTCTCCAGAGCTGGAGATGCGGTGGCACCAAATACTTAGCATGGTGTCCAGGCACATGGTAGAGAAGGCTGATGGCAGCAAGGACACCCCTGTTATCAGTGGCCTGGTTGGTGCCCTCCTCCTGCCATCCCTCTGTGGAATGAGGAGCCTTCTTACTTGTGTGTTAACAGCCCAAGTCCATCATGGAGAGCCTGTTGGCCATGAGGTTTTTTCTGAAGGCCTGTTCTGAGCAAGACATACACCACTGGGGCCCAGAGGAAGCAGGAGGTCCAGGCCAGAGGATGTGCGAAGGGATGTCTGGACCGTGGATGGCCCATGGAGATTTCTGTTCATACTAGGCCTGGACTACCACTTTACAAAGGCAGCCGTGAATGACATGAGTGTGCATTTCCTGGAAGGGACAGGGGTGAAGAGGGCTTGGGCCCCTGGCCTCCCCTAGAAGCGTGGCATGCTGAGGTTGACCCCTCAGTATTACCTGGGGCCGTGGGCTGGTGGCCTGTGTTCCCAGGGAATAACAGGAAGGGTATTTGCAGCCCAAGTACTGTGCATCAGGGTGGATGAAGATGTGTGACTGAGTGTGTGCTCATGTATGTGTGTTTTTGCATATACACAACCATGGGGTATACAGAGTGGCTGCACATCCATTGTTCATGGGCACCTGTGTGTGTGCAAGCACTTTTGAGTGAGCACATGGGTGTGCTGCATGCACTGTATCCGCTGCTCCTTGAATAAGCTGGTATCTGAAAGAAGTGATGGGCAAAAGCCAGTGGACTGAGCACAGCACCCCAGCCCAAGCAGTCTAGATCTCTTGTGAGAAATAAGGTCTTCAGGGCACCACTGGCTGGACTGTCTGCTGTACCACACACAGCAAGATGCCTGCCACCTCCCCAGCACTGACCCACCAGCTCAGCAGTGAGTCAGCCAAAGGTGCCCACCTTGGTTTCCATGGCCAAGTCCCAGGAAGCCTTTCTCTGTCCAGACCTGGAGACAGCCTCCCAGCCTTCACGCTGAGAACACAGAGTTCAGAAGAGATACCAGGCCACGCCCCAGTGCCAACCACAGCCACGGAGGCAGGGACTCCATCTCTCCCAACAAGCCTGGAGCTCTTAGCTTCCCTCTGCGATGAACCAAAGTCACAGCTGCCCAGCTTCTGCCCTTGGAAATGAATCACTGAAGATTCCCCTTTCATCCTGGAACCTCTCAAACAGCCTCATGAGCTGTGCGCATGTCTCCCCAGGTAGAATTTAAGGCAGCTGCAAAAATGCCTCGATATTTTCAGAGGTCTTATTGTGCTTAAACTCGTTAGAGAGGCCATGGAGTTAATTAGTATATAGATTTTTCCATAGAAAGCTAATTTTCAGAATGATTTGCAGCCACTAGGTCTGTAACAGACTGCAATCTATTTTCTTCTCAACTGTTTTTTTCCCCAAAGAAAAGCCCCAATTGTAGTGGCCAGAGGACTTCCATACCTCATTCTCAGCCCATCTCTTCAGGGGTCTAGAGCACCCCCCAGACCACGCTGTTTCCCTACAATTCTGTCCAACTCACCAGCCCTCAGCTGGTGAATGAAGCCCGCCTTCATTTTCATAGATGTCAGCGATGGCTGGCGAGCCAGCTTTGAGAAAGGAGTGCAGAGCAAGTGGGCTGAGGGCTCTCACAATGGAGCACAGCAAGGGTCATGTGTATGAACCTGGGGTCAGATAGACCCAGGGACAATCCAAGTTATTTCTCCTCTCTGTGCTAGATCTCCCCCACCAGTAAAATCAAGAGAGTGCTCACGACTTCATAAAGAGTATTTTAAGGATCATTATTAACATTGATTTTCTTAAAAGCAACATTTATTGGTGCTTCCAGCGTTCTAAGCTCTGTCTTGTAAGTATTGGGGTGGCCAAAAAGTTCACTTGGGTTTTCCTGTAAGCCGTTATGGAACAAACTTTCTGGCCAACTGGATATTTTATATCATCTCATTAAATTCTTATTATCGCTTGGTTTCAAGGGAGGAAACAGAGGCTCAGGGGGGTTAAGTAATTTTCTCAAGGCTATACAGTCAGTGACACAACAAGTCTTCAAATTCAAGTCTGCCTGATTCCAGAGGTGAAAAAACAGGTGAAATCGCTCATAGAAAGTGGTAGTTGCTATGGTGATAATGATGATGGTGGTGATGATGATGAAGAAGAATACAGCTATGCTTGTTACTTTTTTCCCAGGATTCTGAGCCCTCCCTCACACTTCACAGCAATGAGACTCTGCCAGCCCATGCTCCTAAGGGCAGAAAAGTAAGAGAATCACAGAGTCTTGGAGCTGGAAAGATGGAGATTGTAGAATCTATCCCTCCCCCATTGGACAGGTGGGGAGACGTTGAGGCCGAGGGGTGGGGGTTCCAGATCCACCCAAGTCACCCACAGAGAGCACAAGCCTGCTGACCACCCCCTACCTTCCTCATCCGCATAGAGCCTGCTGCTCTCCCATATCAGGACTCCGAGCTCCTCTGGGGGCCTCTCAAAATGCGAAGCCAGTAGATGAGCTGACACCTGACAGCCTGGTGATGGTTTGGATGGTTTCTGAGCCCTCTGCTGAGTGAAGGCAATATTAGTCATCAGAGATCTGTGTGCGCCTAAGAATCCTTGTCAGAAAATGTGATGACTTAGTGGACTGAAAATGTGTTTCCCTGCCTTATCACACATCTGGAGTTCCAGCAGAGCAGCCCCTGGGCTGGGGAGGCAGTCAGCCTCAAGAATTTGCACAGATATTGGAGTTTATCAGAAGAAGTCCAAATGGAGGCTGAGCCGGGAGGGTGACATGGAGAAATAGCTTGAGAACATGCCGACGGTGATAAGGAAGCAGTATCTGCTCACTACCCCCAGAGACCTCTCCCATCACCCCAAAGCTTCATCCTGTCTGCCCCTGGTTGTAGGAGGTGATTCCATTCACTCCTCTGACCAGTGGGAAAGGGACAGAAAATACTGGTTTCTATGGGGAGAAGCCAGCAGCTTTCCCAGAGCTGGCTTCCACTCCACTGAAATTCTGTGTAACAAACATTGACTGAGCACCCCAGAGCCAGGCCCCGTGCTGGGTGAGTGCCCACAGTGTGCCAAGCTCCACAAATGCCTCCGTGACACCATGCCTTAGGGGGAGGAATTGCTCACATACACTGGGACCTATGCTCGATAGTCATCTACTGTGTGCCAGATCCCAGAGTGGCTGGGCTTCGTGGCATCCCAAGTTGAGTGGGCACCTCCAGAACATGCTGTTGGGGCCAAGGGCTGGGGCATAAAAGTTGATCAGGAATCGTCCCTGCCATCAGGCATTTGCACTGTGCCCAGAGAGAAAGACACATGACCCAGTAGCTAAACTACCCTCTGAGCCATCTTTAACTGTTGGCTTACAAAGTCCTGTAAGGACCTAGCTGACTGAGACTCACTCAGCATGAGGCCCTCAGGGGAGGTTTCCTGAGAAGCTCACCTTTGAAGCAGGCCTTGAAGGATGAGTTGGAGTTTGCCAGCCAAACAAGGCCAGAATATTCTAAGGAAAAGGGAACAGCTTGAAGACAGGCAGGGAAGAATGATAGTGTGTGGCATACTTGGCTAGTTGGCCAATGTTAGGGAGAGGGGGAGCATCAGGGAGACAGCAGGAGATATAGTTTCAACGGGAAGCTGAGACCATCTCGTGAGGGGTTATGTGCTCTGAGAAGTCTTCAGAGCTATAGAGAAAGCTTAGAGGGGGTAGGTTCCCAGGACCCCAACCACACTTCAACCAGATGGGCTTCACTTTTCTTTATTTCATGTAGTAGGCTTCTGTGTAGGAGTACCCTTGAAAATAGGGTTTGGCAGCTAAAGAGAAAGGAAGAAAGGAAGGGAGATGGAGCAGGGAGGGTAGGAGGAAAAGATACAGTATTAAGTTCAAATTCCATAAGATGTATAGATGAGGAATCTGAGGCCCTGAGAGCTTCATTGATCCAAACAGGATCCAGCAGGGAATTTAGGGCCAAGTTGGGTGTAGAATCCAGACCTGCCAGCCTCCTACTGCTTCACCATTGATCTTGAATCTGTCCATAAGCGGAGCACAAGATAAGCTTCTGCAGACCATGGATGCCCAGCAATCTGCTAGCATGTAACACTGGCCACTTCTCCCAAGTCCCAGAAAGCATTAAGCCAATGGACAGAATGTTTCCCATTGACAATATTTCTGCATGGAAGTCTCTCACACCTTTGTCTGGGCATGCCTCTGCTCTCAGGCAGACCAGATAGAAATCACAGGCTGAGTTTTCCTGGCACCTGCAGGAGTACCTTCCAGCTATTCTCCCGTGTTCATACGAGCAATCTGAGACCTAGGTGAAGAGACCTCTGTCCAAGGTCCCGTAGTGGGCAGTGCAGAGCCAAAGCAGTACAATGCCACATCTGTGGGCCTGACCCCAGGCTGCCCCACTGTATCTGCCTTTCCCAAATCCTGGAAGGCACTGAAGAAGCCTATTGAGTGTCTGTGATCATGACAGTGAGTATGCCTCACCTTTGTTTTTCAGCATGACTCCGGTGAACCCTTGTGTGAGTACTTACCATGGTTGAACCAGACTTTTGAGCACTTTGGGCCAGTGAGGATTTGACCTACCCTCAATCTGATAGACTTGAAGGATTTGTTTAGCATTTACTTGGAGGAGAAATTGAAGATAAACAAGGATGATGCTTGGTCTCTTCTATCGATACTTTGTGCTGTCTCTTTCATGGTCCCAGCAATTCCGCTCTGCCCTAAACTTGCATACCCCCACTTAGCAAAGCAGCAGCCCTGAAATCACCTGACCCACTCTCCTTAGGATGCAGTTCAGAAGTTATCTGTTTCTTCTTTGGCCCGAGGATGCAGGTGGGCATGTGTGCACGGAGAGGTTTTATCCCTACTCCAAACAGCTTCTGTTCAGCCACATCCAGTGCCCTACCAGAGACAAGTTTTGGCAAATATAATTGTCCCCATCTTATTACATCTCCTGTGCTTTTGGTGCCCCAGCCTTGGTGAGTAGGAACTACCATAGCAAGGTGGATTAGGCCCTGACCTCAAGAATGAACATTTATTGAGCACCTACTGTGTGCCAGGCACTGGCCAGCAGCTTTCATATCAGTTGCGTCTTCAAACTGTCACAAAGGCCCCACGATATAGGCATTGTCACCTTCATTTCACAGATGAAGAAATCAAGGTTCACTTGCTTAAAGTCTCACAGCTCCAGATCTTGGTTTACTCTCAGTCCTGTCATTTCCTTAGCCTGCCCTGCCCCAGAATGGGGTGGATGCCTCTCTCCCTCCCTATAGGGACCCCACTTCCAGGATAATCCAAATGGACTCTGTAGGTATAGACTTGCATTTGAATCTGTTTGGACCTGGTAACTTAGAAATCCCATCCCTTCTTCCAAGGTCACTCAGAAACCCTGGGATGAGACTGCAGCCCTCACAATAACAGATTAGGTTGGTTTTCTGGAAGACTCTACCCTATTAGCTCCAGCTCCCAGTATAGCCCCTCCTTCCCAGACACTGGTTCCCTCACTGCTATTTAGCACCAGTTCCCCCAAGGGTTAAAAATGGGAGCAAAATAATTTATTTCAAGATCTTCAAAAACAAATTCAAATTTTTTTTAATTATGTCAAATTAAGGCCATTAAAAGTTAAGCTGTGTACCGAGAGCATTTTCCTGGGAAAGGTGCTGTAACATCATTATTTCTCCCCCAAAACGCACTTACTGTACATTTCTCAAAGCCATCAGCCTTGATTGAAGGCTAATGAAAAAGCTGTCCTGCGTCAGTTTATTCCTTGTATCCATTAAGAATAATTACGGCTGAACAATTTTTGATGCCTGTAACCTTCGAAAGCGTTGCTAATGGCATTATAAATTGCTCCTTGTCCAATGACTACGGCGAGATGCTTAATTCAAAGGCGCTCTGTCAACAGGACTGATTTGTGTGGCTAATGAGTGCGTTTAAAACAACAGCCTCGGCTCATGCATCCGAATGTCAATAAGAGGACGAGGTTCAATAAGGAGGCTTGTCCGTAATAATTAGCAGGGACAGCGCTCTGGATCAGGCCCATTGTGGCTTTCACAGTCCTGTTCTCAAGACAGCATCAGCATCCGCAGGACCTGGACACAACGCTTCACTCCTGGCTTGGGGTTGGGACCAGAACCCAGAAGACCAGGGCGGAGAAAGAGGTGCTACCAAAAAGAATGTTCAAGGCAGTGGTAACTAGAAAACTAGCTACCAGGTATCACACACTTATCAATTCTGTACACATTTATTGAACACCTTTTGTGTGCAGGAGCTGGGGCCACTGAGGTAAATAGGTACCTGGCCTCACTGAATTTACCAGCCGGTGCAGCTGGGAGACAATGAACCAAGCCATAATCAGCGAGGCTGGTAAGTGTTGAATCAGGCGAGGCAGAAACTGCTGTGAGAATGGCAAGCAGGATACCCGAAACTGCATGAATCTGGAGGGAGTGGGGTTTTGGGTTAGACTGAAGGATCCTTAGGAGTTAGCCAGGCAAGGACAGGGAGCACCTGCCATCTGAAGAAACAACATCTCAGAAGGAAAAGGCTTGACGAGAAAACTATAAGAAGCCCCACCTGCTGGTGTGGTGGGAGATGAAACAGCACATGTTGATAGAGGCCCAGAGAGCAGAGGGTGGAGGACTTGGAGTGTGGGTGGGGGTGTCCCAGAGGGATGGAAGCATTTTAACATGTAGGTCTCTCCCCAGTCTCAGAATACTGTCTACTTTCCCAGTCCTTAAAAGGTTCAGTGCTAATGCCACCTCCTCCAGGAAGTCTGCCCTGATTTCTCCTTGTTCTCTTGCCCCACTAAGTGGTCAAGTCACAACACTCAGCTAGCATCAAGACTGTACACATCAGCATCTCCTTGTTTCCTGTTTATCATGTAGACTCTCATCTCCTTGAGAACAGAGACAGAGTGTCTTCCTTCTTTCTTACCCTAAAGGGCCAGACACAAAGTTGTGTATATAGATGACCCTCAGTCAGGGTTTACTAGCTGCTCTGCTTAACTTTTCCTGATATTCCCATGGCTGCAGCTATTCCCATGGTTATCTTTTTTGGCAAAAACATTCATTAGAAATGAGGATTGGAGGAGGAGCAGGAGAGAGGGAAATGATGCAGAGTTGAAAGAGGCAATGTAGACCCTGCCCTCCAGGACTGGCCACTTCCTGCTGGACATGAACACACCCAGCACGTTTGTTAAATTGCGTATCGCAGCGGGTGCTAGGGCACAAAGTCTGTGCGAGGGAGGAGGAGGAGGGGTGGGGCCCTGGAGGCCCAGAGAAGGCATTCGACTTTTAATAAGCAGCTGAAGGAAAGCCAACATGTGGCTTTAAGCTGAGGAGTGACAGGCAGACAAGTAGCGTAAAAAAAAAACACCACTGAAGGCACATGAGGAGTGCGCCAGAAAGAAAAAAAAATCACAGGGAAAGAAAGTGGCCAAGAGCTCTGAACCCAGCTGCCTGGGTTCAAATCCCAGCCCTGCCACTTCCAAGCTGTGAGATTTTGAGCAAAAGTTACGTACTCTCCGTAGCCTCAGCTTCTTCCCAGGCAAGATGGGAATAATCCTCACCTCATGGGGTTAAGATGAGGATTCACTGAGAAAATGTGTGTAAAGGGTTTTGCATCGCCTCTGGCCCTTAATTAATCTGTTATTGCTATTGTTATATCAGGCATCTGAAAAAACCGGATCCTCATTTTATCAAATAAAGAAGCAAACATGTAAAAAGGTGAAGTAACCGGCACCCCTAGCTAGTATGACCAGTGAGCGCTTGGATACCAGTCAGCTCGGTCTCTTCTCCCCCTGCTGCCCCACCCCTGTGGCGGTGGTAATGCAGCAACCACGGGAGTGCATCTGTGTGCACACACGTGTGCACACGTGTGCAAGTGCGTGTGTTTGCAGCTGGCAGGGTGCAGCCACACACCGTATGGCTGTCAGATGTGGGGCTTTGTCCCAAGACAGCCCAGGGCCTGCCGAGAGGGCTCCAGGTGTTTGCCTGCAGGAGCCGAGGGGAGCAGACGCAGTGGGGGCCTCGCCCCCGCCCACTGATACCCAGAGCCTCCGGGGGGGCTCTGCAGGTGTGGAGGCAGCGGGCAGGTTTCAGAGGACAGGCTGTCATGATCTGTCTCCCCACTTCTGATGACAAGCCTCAGATTTCTATCTCAGCGGAGAGGTGCTAGGAAAATCCCAGGAGGAAGTCATAAACAGGGTGTTTTTTCCAATCCATCTCCAAAGAGATCTTTTGTTCAGAAAGCCCTTCACATCTACTGCTGCCAAGAGACAGCGAGGAAGCCGGTGCAATGTTAAGGTCCGTGCTTGTCTTCTGTGTGCTCCCGAACCGAGGGCCCATTCTCTGCCTCGGTGAATGGAGGACAGCGCCAAGTCTTTATCTTTTCATCTGCTTCCGTGACAACCCTTCTGAGTTTCCTCCAAGCTCTCTAACCAGTCTCTCCCGGTTTCCCAGACAGGCATTTTTTTCCCTCTCCTTTCTCTTAACTCCGTGTTCCTCTCGCTTCCATCCTGTGCTCTCTTGTCACTGTTCTCTTTCTTCTTCCATCCTCACAGCTTCGTGAGCTGCATGAAGGCTACTGGTCCTCCAGCCTCTTACTCCAGGCCATGCTCATCTTTGAGCCAACTACTCTTTGAACATCTCTGCTCCATGGCTTACAGGCGACACTGTAAGCAACTGTCACCATCACCCTCCCTAACCCACTCTCTTACTGGGTACTCCATCTCACTAATCCATTCAGTTTACCAAAACTCAGGATGCAAGAAAGTCTAGCTTTAGATCTAGGCTCTACCACTTGTGTGACCTCAGCAGGTTACTTAGCTTCTCTGAGCTTCAGCTTCCTCAACTGCAAAATGGAGGTAATAAAGGTTTCCATGTTGTGAACCACAAATGAGTTTATATATGTAAAGTTAGAAGAATAACTTCTGTAACCAACCAGTTACTACTTGGATCAGTTGTACTCCCTAAATGTGGGATAGGCCAAAAAATATCGTTTGGATTTTCCATAACATCTTACAGAAAAAACTGAATGAACTTTTCTGGCCAAACCAGTATTTCCTAGTGCTTCTTCTCTTCCACTTATTGTCAGTTCTTAGATCTTCAGGTTTTCCCTCATAGCTCAGTGGGTAAAGAATCCGCCTGCAATGTAGGAGACCCAGGTTTGATTCCTGGATCAGGAAGATCCCCTGGAGAAGGAAATGGCAAACCACTTTAGTATTCTTGCCTGGAGAATCCCATGGACAGAGGAACCTGGCAGGTTACAGTCTATGTGGTCACAAGAGTCAGACACTACTGAGCCACTAAGCACAAAACAGCATAGATCTTCAGGACTGACTTCAAAAACCACCTGACAATTCTGCCTTCCTTGCATCTTACCCTCTTCATTATTCACAGCAAGTATATAGGACAAATGACATCATAACCCCTCTGTGACTTCTCATTGCCATTGTCACAAAGTTCAAGTTTCTGACCCTGGTTTTGTCTAACTCAGCCCCTTGGGGTTTTACCCACTGCTTACTTACCCAGGCTCCTCCTTTACTGCCCTCTCTGAGCTCTGGAGGCGTCCCTGGTGACTCAGTGGTAAAGAATCTACCTGCCAACACAGGAGATGTGGGTTCGATCTCTGGGTCCGGAAGATCCCCTGGAGGAGAAAATGGAAACCCACTCCAGTATTCTTGCCTGGGAAATCCCATGGACAGAGGCATCTGGTGGGCTACAGTCCATGGGGTCACAAAAAATCAGACCCAATTTAGCAACTAAACAACAACAAATGAGCTCTGGGCTTGAACGGTGTTACTTGCTCTTTTCCAAAAAGTAGAGCCTCTGGGCCTTGCCCATGCTATTCCCACTACCCTGTCCACCACATCGGGATCATTGCTGCTCATTCTTCAAGTCCGGACATAGACATCACCCCTCCAAGAGGCCTTCTGTGGGAAATTCTGGGGCGCGGCACCCAGAACCCCTCTCAAGACCAAGGCACTCATTCCCCAGCTCCCGGGAAGCGGGAGCACCAGCCACGCCCTCAAGTTACCCCCCTTCCCTGGGTAGCCCATGGCCCGTGAGTGGTCAGTGTGGGCTCTAATGGCCCAGTCCCCTTGCCTAACTCTGGACACCTCTGGTCTTGCCAGCTCCAGAGGCCCCTGTGGGATTGGCTAAGGCCTCTCCTCATGCCAGACCTGCTTTCCTTCCTCACACATGTGGTTCCCAAGACCACTCCCCTGGAAACTGGCCCCACACAAACCTCCATCTCAGAGTCCATCTCCAGAGACTCTGACCAGAGGCATTCCCTATGTCCTACGCTGACCTACATTGCCTTTCTTGGAGCTCCCAAAGCCCCGTTCCTCTCTTCTGCCAAAGTTCCCACAATGTGGGGTGAAGTTATGCATCTCTGTCCATCCCCCACTAAGTGGAAGCCACTTGAAAAGGGCCATTATCTACTTAACTCTGTCTCTACAGCATCTGGTTTGGTACCTGCAATGATCTCCTGATACTTAGACTCAGAGGTTTTTACATAGCCATTTCAAGCAGGGTTTTTGACCTGCCTTATAAAACAAATCCCTGATGGATAAGATAGACACCCAGAGCTTCATTCCATCCCTGATGCTGAAGTATGGAGAAGTCTTTGGGATAAGAGATGGGAAGAAACTTGAGAAGAGATGAGGGAGATCAGAGACAGTGTAGGCATGAGGGAGACGAAGGGGCCTAATGGGCAATGATCACCAGCCACATAAATTAAAACAGTGCCTTTCAAATTTTGATGCAGCCACTGGGGTAACAAAACAAGCTTATCAAATACGCCTGTGCTTTAGCCTGTGATTTGTGGGTACGCCCTAAAAGTCAATGGCTCCCAGTTGCCCCCAAGATAAAAGCCTAGACTTCTTAGCAAATCCCATCATGGCTATCTGTCAGCTGACCCTCACCTAGTTTTCCCAGCCATGTTTCCTGCATGCCTCCCTCGTATGTCTTTTGCTCTGGCCACCTTCTCAAACATGCCTTCCTCCAGTTGACATCCTTCTGTCTACACACGAGCAGCTCCTGCCATTTCTCACTTCTTCAGCCCATGCTAAGTCACTTCCATCACGTCCAATTCCTTGTGACCCTATGGACTGTGGCCTGGCACACTCCTCTGTCCATGGGATTCTCCGGGCAAGAATACTAGAGAGGTTGCCATGCCCGCCTTCAAGGGATCTTCCCAACCTAGAGGAATCCACGACTCCACCTAGTTCCTCCAGATTTCCTTTCCTTCTCTGATCTTTTTGGTACCATTTTGCACTGGGACCATCTGTTGTCTTGTCTGCGCCCCACGCAGACTGTGAGCTCCATGCAGATTCCTCTCTATCCCCAGCACAGCACTTAACCTAACCCAGAGCAGAAGCTCAGACCCTGTTGGCTGAAGGAATGAAAGCCATGTCAATGCATCTGACCAAAGCCAGCTCTGGACATGCCTGTGAGTAAGATCTTCAGCTCCCTGGGACATAAATTGAAAGCTTACAGCATCCCAGTAGCTTTGGAAAACATGGAGTTAGGGTCTTGATAGAAGTCTCCAGAAGTGAAGGGAAAAGGTACCATGGACTGGATCATCAGAGCAGCTAGCTTCAGTGTAGACCTCACTTGGAGGAGGTGGAGACCAAGAGTCGTGACACCCACCCCACATCCACATTGTCCATATGGCATCTGCCGCAGCATCATTGTGATCAGTGGTATTTCTACTTCAGAACAAGCCTGAAGCCAATGTGAACAGCAGTCCTATTTTACAGATGGTGAGTGAAGCCCAGAGGTCTCCCATGTTTCTTCCAGCTGCAACATTCCTTGAATTAATGGCATCAATGACTCAAAGCACATAAGTTTGAGCAAATTCCAGGAGATAGTGAAGGACAGAGGAGCCTGGCGAGCTACAGATCATGGGGTGGCAAAGAGTCAGACAGTGCTGTTCAGTCAATCAGACTGAACAGCAACAACCACTGATTCTTAAGGGACTTGAAACATGCAGACCGGCCATGACTATGGCCATGGAGATCATGAACCCTGTGCTAGCCTTGGCTCTGAAGATTTCTTCTGGGAGCCCACGCTCTGCCCAGGAAGAGGCAACAGGATGGGGAGACAAAGGAGGCATATCTTCCCCTTTAGTAGGGCTCACCCCAACCCACCAAAGCTGGTTTGTACCTGGAAAATTGAGCAGGTTGCTTCAGGAGCCACACTTGTTCCCATAAACCTCCCAGGAGCCCCAAGACCAACATCAAAATGCCGTTTGCAAGGAAACATCCAAGACTGGACGTTTCAAACTGCAGAGCGTCGCCAACATGGGAGTTATTGTTTTTACTGCTACTGTTATTTTTGTGCCTTTTGTTTCTAAGGAGGATTCCCAGCATCCCCTTTTTTCACAGAAATAGATTCAAGAGTCAGCCTGAACATGGGAGATTTCAAACAAGCCATTGAATAGAATCTTTTCATTTTTAACATACTAGTTTTTATTCTAGAAAAACCTCAGTGTTGTCAGATATTAAAAAGTGGAGAGATAAACAATTAGGATGATTTTGAAATTTTGCTTTTTTCATTAGCAAGGGTACATATTTTCATATATAAAACATGTGAGGGTACCAGAGGAGTAACGTGTATGTGTGCACACGCATGGGCACACACCTGTGAGCACGTGTGTGTGGACACACCTTGGCCATAATGCCCAAGTTTTGAGTTCCCCAAGGGCAGGGACTGTGTCTTCTTTCCCGTCCCCCACATGGAGCCTGGCACATGACTGACGCTCAATAATTACTTGTTGAGTGAAAGAAAGTGAAGACAGTCGGTCAATAAGAAAGAGCTGATGTAGCAACCTTCCCCTGGGCAGCGTCTTGATGGGCCATGACCTTCTGTCAGTTACCAGCAGTGGGGTTGGGGCAGGGGAAAGAACGGGGCTTAATTGCTAATGCTATGATTCTGCAAAGCACCAGAAACTGTTTCCCAGCGTTGTCACTGCTGCCCCTGCCCCCGACCCTCCCAGAGGTTGTCATCTTCCCAATCCCCGAAGCTCACTGCAAACACACACACACATACACACACAGCCACTCCTCTGAGGGCCTGGACTGCCTTTGTCCCTCCTGATGCTATTTCTACAGGCTCTGTGTCACACCCTGTCACTCTTGGAAGACCTTAGCACCTGGATCTCGGTGTATATCCCAAAGGAACTGAGTGGGAGCTAGTGATCTAACCAACCCTAGGACTCTTGGGGCCTTAACTGTGCAAGACTGGGAAATGGTCACACTTCTTTCCAGCTCTTCCCACCAAGAAGATGAGCCATTTCTCTACTGCTTGATTTGAGGGCAAACCTGATAACTCGCTTTGGCCACTAGGATGCAGAAGAGGTGATACTGAATTTGTTCCCAACCTGAGCCTGAGCTGGAAGATGAGAGACAGGATATCTAGCCACCCCCTAACACCTGGGCCAACAGCCAACCAAACCCCAGATCTGTGAATGAGGCCATCTCAGGCCAGCAGGTGCCAGCCAGCTCCCACCAGCATGCCGCTGACCTCAGGCACATGAGGGGGCCCAGCCAAGCCCAGCCAAGATCAGCGGAACCTCCAGCTGACTCCAGACTGTTGATGTTTTAAGCTACCAGGTGTATGAGTGGTTCGTTATACTTCAGTGACCTCTGCACCACACGTCAGCCTCTGCTCCATGGCCCTTGCTCTGTCTGCTACCCAGAACCACAGACCACTGATGTGGGAATCTCTGTTCCCTACTCTCTCACCTGGGCCCCCGCACCCTCTTATTGCCACCATACCTGTTCTTCAGTTTCATCAAAACCTCCAACTATTTCTTCCCCTCTAATTGTTCCCCATCTGCCCTTCCTGCCTTCCTTTCCTTTCCAATCCCAGAGAGATTCCATATTCTATTACACCAACCACTGTTTGGCCAAAACCTTCAATTCCTTTGACCCTTGTCCTTCCATCCCACTCTTAGAGAAGTCCCCATTTGGGGGGCAATCCGACGGGCCATCTTCTGGGCTTAGGCCCCCATGCTGCCAAACACTGCTACAGAAAATCATCCAGCCTCATGGGCAGCCTTCCCACAAGTTCCTGGTTATCACCTGAGGCCCCACTATTGCCCAGGTGGCCTTGGTGTTTTTCTGGTTGGCTTCTTGTCATGTGACCCTCTGAAATCTGCCCATACCTTCACCCTTTCTTCCCTCTCTCCTTAATGCCCCACACAGTCCACGGGCAGTGACCTCACCCACTTTACCAGGAAATGGGGCCACCAGCATCCTCCAGTTGCCTATACACTTGCCTGCTTCCTGTGCCCACCTTCTTCTGCCTTTGCCCAGTCAGAAAGCCCTCCTTCCTACCTGATATCACTCCAAGACAGTCGGTGTATAAGTGTTAAGTGTATGGAGCACAGTTTTCAGTGTCAGATGATCTGGGTGGGTAGAAAGTCCTCTGCACACATGGGCCAGGCCCCGCAACAGACAAATGACTGAAAGGGCTAAGAGGTGGAGGACCACTCCTCTTTCAACAGAACATTTCCTTCTGTCTCTCCCTCTCTATGTCTCTAGTAAATGTGTCTCTCCCTTAGATTCTCATTCTGCGTGTGTGTTTTCTCTCTCTACACACACACAGTCAAGTGGAACCCAGAGGTGTGAAGAGAGATGAGCCTGGACAGATGGACAAGGAGCTGATCAGGACCTGGGATTAACCCTGAGGGCAGTGGGTGCCTTGAAGGATTTGAAGGCAGAGAAGGAAACAGTTCAGTTTGCATTTTATGTAAATGACTGTGAGAGGAAAGTAGAGAATGGGGCAAGACTGGAGACAAAGGAATGGGCTTGGGGCTGTGAAGGGATCCCAGCAAGAGATGATAAAGCTGAAGGAGAGTAGGGCAGTGTGTGGAAAGAGTAGATGGGATGGGGACATGTTGGGGAAGGAGAGAGAGAAAGGAGATGGAGAGACAGGAGAGAGATACATAAGAGACAGAAAAGAGAGAGACAGAAATGTACAGAGAACAGGAGAGTCCGCAGGAGACAGAGAAAGCAGAGAGAAAACCAGACAAATGGAGAGAGGAAGAGAAAGAAATCCATCCGTGCAAAGAAAGTGAGAGAAACCAGACAGGAAATGTGGTGGACAGGGCTGCAGGACTCTTGGCTCCCCTCGTGGGATCCTCCTGCTGCCCTCAGTGCCAGGTCTCAGGTGCTGAGTCCAAGTGAGGGAAGGAGGCAGGGGACAAAGAGAGGAGTGAAGGAGAAGGATGGGGTGGGCGAGAGGTGGCTGGCTCGGAAGCCCAGCGGCCACAGCCTCAGCTCAGCTCCTTAACCAGCTGCACCCACCATTCGCCATTCAAATCTCTACATGCTGGCGGACAGATTTGTAACTAGGAGCATATTTGAGTTTCTCCAGCAGGGGAGCAAGGCAGAGTTGGATATTTCTTGTTTGGGTGGTCCCCAGAGACCCAAATCTCCATTAGTGAATTGGAGAAATTATCAGGGACTTCCACTCCTTTCCTGGTAAAGGAAAGAGAGAAAAAAGCTGAAGGAGAGAATACTGGCCTCAGAGAACAGCACAGAAGTTCAGCTGGAATCGGGGCTGCTGGGTTCTAGAGAGGAGGCCATCAATTCAGCTGGGATCAGTGACAAGGACCTCCTCCCTCCACTTCCACCCTCCCTCCCCTGCATGGCCTAGCCTTCTCAGCTCTCCTCCTGCCCAGAAGAGGAGATCCAGTCCTGGCTCTCACAGACTCTCTGCTCGGAGACATCACACATACCAGGCACACCTCCTCCAGGTGTGCAGTAAATCTGTATCTGGAGTCAGGCCAGGTCTGCAGGCTCCCTCCTCCTCTCACTCACTGGGTGACCGCAGGCAAGTCCCTTCGTGCCCCTGAGTTGTCTTTTCTTCATCTCTAAGGGAAAACCCTCATGATTGGACCTGGAGGTACCACATGCCAAGTGCCCTTGCTGAAGTCACTTTTGTGGAAAAGCTATCTGTAACTGAAGGGTGTGTGGAAAAGCTATCCGGCAACTGAGGCTATAACAGGGCCCCTCCAGTGGCGTGGCTGTCTCATCCCCTGAAATAAACACCCAGGGTGTCAAACCCTGCCCTGGCTTCTGGCTCTGGTCTCCATCTGTTCCCTGTGTCTGCATCTTCTCTTTCTGCATGGCTACAAAGATGGAAGGTCAAAGCTTTTGAATTGTGGTGCTGGAAAAAACTCTTGAGAGTCTCTTGGACAGCAAGGAGATCAAATCAGTCCATCCTAAAGGAAATCAACCCTGAATATTCATTGGAAGGACTGATGCTAAAGCTCCAACACTTTGGCCAACTCATTGGGAAAGAACCAGATGCTGGGAAAGATCGAGGGCAGGAGGAGAAAGGGGTGACAGAGGATGAGACGGTGGGATGGCATCACCGACTCAATGGACATAAGTTTGGGGAAACTCTGGGAGATGGTGAGAGACAGAGAAGCCTGGCGTGCTGCAGTCCAGGGGGTCACAAAGAGTCAGACATGACTCAGCGACTGAACAACAAGGCTCAGGGAGAAAGCCCAGAGGCTGGAGAGGAAATGTACATTCAAGCTGCCTCTCAAAGAACATCTTAAGACAGAGCCTTTCTATCAGGCCAGTGCCAGGCCTGGGGTCTGGGAAGTCCTGGAGGGAACAGATAGGGCCTCCCCCAGAGAGACCAAGTGACAGACACTGCCTGGGGGAGAGCCTGAACTATTGCACAAAGGAGAACGAGCTTTGAGACCAGCCACTAGGAATAGCATTTAACTGAGGGCCTCTGGACAGGGCCTCCAAAGAGGAACAGCCGCCAACACAGGAGACAGGTGATCAGAGGCCCAAGGAGGGGCCCTGCTCAGCTGGAAGGGAGCCTGCCTAAGCCCAGAGCCGCACCCACCTCCCGAGATGCTGGACAACAAAAGGAACCCACCGGCCAAGTCTGGGCCGATGGGCTGGAGGCAAGAGGCCTGAGACAAGTGTGAGGAGGAGCAGGGGATCCTGTCCATAAACATCTCAATAGCGTGATTAACTGAGCATCGCAAATTGTAACCCTTTCCTTTAATGCACTTTCCCTGAATTACCGCCAGGAGCAGGCGGCTGAGGAGCCCGTACAAATTGCTGGAATGGGCAGTTAAGCGGGGAGGTCGGAGGTTAAATGAACACGGTTGTTTATGAAGACACAGCCCGAATCCATTTGCATTTTAATATTCTCTCAGTGAGACGGAAAGCCACTTTTGAGGACAGCTTGTTTGGAAATCCCATTAACGGGTTATTTATGGGGCTCGTGGCTGCATGACCCTTGCCCTTGTTTTGTTAAACATGAACCAGACATGGATCAGACGGGCAGCGGGCTAGCTGCTATTGTTTCCCGTAGCACGAAATGTCATCCGATTCAATTATTCTGAGGCTGACACTTTCTGAATTATCACCCTCATAATGCTCAATTTTCCCTTTTTTCCCCTTTGGTCAACCTGATTATTTCTGTCTTTGTAGAAAGCTAACTCTCAGAGCAGCCATCTCCCTGCCGTGGGCTGTCAGCGGGGCTGGGGAGGCCTCAGTCTGGGACTGGACAAGGCCCCTCGGGGCTGCCAGCCTAAGAGATGGATAGCTCACGTGATCCTGGGGAGGGACCCACACTGTGGACAGCTGGAGGCCACTGTCCCCTACCCTCAAGTCTGGGGACCAGCCCGGTTGCCCTGCCCTTCCTTGAGAACTGAATTCTTGGGTCCTGTCACCTGGGGCTCTGAAAAAGCCTTTTGATCCTCATTAAAATTGATTTCTCTAGGAAAAAAAAAAAGCTGGAAAATTATTGTAAAAGGGGAAAAAAGAGCCAAGGAATATCCTGGTATTTGGGGGCTCTATGTGAAAAGTTCAATGGATTACAAAGGTTTGTGGAGCCTGAGGGCAGTCTTTTCTGAAATGAAAAACTGTGATGCAGGCAGAGTACTCAGAGACGTGGGGAAGCACTTGGTACAGTCAGACCCTTGTTGGAGAAGGAAATGACAACCCACTCCAGTTCTCTTGCCTAGGAAAATCCCATGGATGGAGGAGCCTGGTATCCATGGGGTCGCAAAGAATCGGATACGACTGAGCGACTACACTTTGTCACGAGGAGATGAATTCATCAATTCTCTGATGGATTTGCCTTAAATGGATGTCGTTTTAAAAATCAAAAGGGATCCTGGTGTCATGACCCCCAAGGTTAGGCCTATGGCCTGGGACAGTCTCTCCCCAGCACTTGCTGGCCCCACACTGAGCATTCACAGGGCCAGCAGAACCATTCTGTGGGCCTGGGACCAGTGGAGAGAGGAAGATTTCTCTCTGGTTCAAGAAACCAGAAGCCTGTCCGTCCGGCCAGAGCTTCACTTTCACCCCAGGTAGCGTAGTCCAGCTCTGTGCCAGAGCTGGCTGCTGGGAGAGGCGAGGGAATGGGTGTCCATCACCTCTCCATATCCCTACCTCCTACCCCTGCCATCTAAGCCATTATTTCAGAGCAAGGAAAGACTTCAAAGAGTATCCCCAAACCCATGGGAACATTATGACCCAGAGAAAGGGACAGAAGGAGCTCAAGTTTACAGTTTTCCAGGGAAAGAGCTGAGACAAGAACGCAGAACTTATCTCCTTGACGTGACCCTGGTATCACGAACACAGCTGGCATGACCCCTGTATTCCTGGAATAAAATAAATGCTAGAGCCCAAGGAAGAGCCCTAGGGTGGGCTTGGAATAACAGTGCGAGTAGTTGGGCAGCAGAGGCCTGTGTCCTTTACCTCAACTCTCCATGACCCGCAGGACTTGCCTTGCCTGGGGGCTTTCTCTGGCTCCTGGAGCTCACTTTGATATCTTCAAGGTAGAGGCTAGAAACACCACCTGGAAATTAAAACCACCCGGAGGAGCGCCTTGGAGGCGTGACTTTGGGGATGTGGTGCATACATACCCTAGCTCCTGCACCCTTCGTGTCGGCTAACTCTTGGTGTGTTTTCTCTGCTGCTCCAAGAGCTGCCCCCAGAGGGTAGCTGATTTGCTTTGCGCCTTAGGTGATGCCTTCCTGTTGGCCTCTCACATCCCCTCTCCTCTACCTTCACCTTTATTCAAGTCCTTCTCTCAGGTCCTCTTCTGGGGCATCCCAAACTAAGATGGTGACTCTAATGGGGGCTTCCTGCATGCCAGAATCTTTGTATGTCTCTCTTCTCCATGAAATAGGTGCTAGTATCACTCCTTTTGCAGATGACAAGGCTAAGGATGGGAGGTCAAATTCTTGTTCAGGGTCACAGCTGTTTGGAGGCAGAGCTGGGATTCAAATCCAAGCATCAGGACCCTAAAACCCCTAGCTATCCCACTACACAGTAAATGCAGGGTCCTCACATGGAAGGGTGTGGGCCCCCTTGTCAGGGGCATATCTGACCTCAGCAGTTAGACCACTCAAGGTTGGACCCACAGGGGGTCAACTCGGGGTGGGCAGGAGCAGGCCAGCCCCCCAGGCCCAGGTGCAGAGAAGGCTGTCAGAGCACCTGCATTTCCTGGGGAGCTGTCTTCCCACCACTTTCTGCAAAAAGCCTTTTGACCAAGTTTAAAATAGATTTCTCCTTATGAATTGGCCGTCTGAGGAATTCTCCTCCAGTGGTTAATTCAATCTTAATAGAAGCTGATTTTTTTTTCTCCCAGAAGAAAAGGGAACAATACATCTTTAGAACGGGTTTATAAGTGTCATGATTTTTCTACTAATTTACCCTGCATTCTCTGCTTTAAAATGTGAAATTACCTCATTGTGTCTCTGAATATCCTCTGTGCTTGGGCCTGAAATTAAGCTCGCTGTAGAGAAGCCTAAATGACCACAATTTGCTGTGTGAAATGCCCTGATTGCAAGTGTAATCCCCGGCAATCCAGCCCCAGTGCACCAGCTCCTCTCGCTCACTGATTGGCCTCTTCCCCCTCAGCTTTGCCAGACACACCTGGTGCTACCTGCCGTGTGGGGGCGTGGGGGCAGGATGGCAAGGACCAGGAGAAATAACTGCCCCCAGCCCTCACCCCCTACTCTGGGCCACCTCCCAGGAACCAAAGAGTGTAGGGACCCTGATCAGTCACCAAAACTTGTGTTGGGTAAACAGGGTGACCCCATGACAAACAGCCCTCGGAATCCCCAGGGGCACTTCTCACCAAATATTATAGCCAGCACAAGTTTGTCAAACCCTCAATGACTTTAAGACTGTCCTTTATCCTTTCTGAGTTGCTCTGTGGTCCCCAGCTCCTGACCTCTCATGAGATGATTTGCTGTCAGTGGATGCCAGGCCCCTGAGGTACCAGCCCATGGGCCCTGGGAGGACTGGAATCAGTCTCTCCAAATTCAAATGCAAGCAGTACCACTTGCTGTCTGTGAAGCTTTGGCTAAGTCACTTCACTTTTCCAAGTCTCAGTTTTCCTCGTCTGTAAAATGGGGGCAGTAATACTACATATAGAATTGTCAGTAGGATTAATCCATGCAATTAACAAAATGGCTATGGTAGGTGCTCAGTAACTATTCATGGATCTGTAGTTCCAGCCACATATTCAAGTGCACAAAAATTTTAACTCCATGTTTCTTAATGCACACTAATGTCTACCTCGCGTGGGTCAGCGCCCATGTAATTTTTTAAAAATTCTCCTACGGAGGGAAATACACTGACCTGGAAGAGTCAAGAAACTGAAGTTGACCCAACACATCAACTTTGTCTCAGCTGCTCAGAAGCAGGCACCCCTGTTCCTTTGGGTTTCCAGATGCAAGTTCCAGGTCCTTCATCCTGAGACACAGATGTCCCCAAATTTAGCACCAGACTTCTGCCTGAGCTCCTGTGCTTGGAAAGCAGCCCCTCTTCCAGCCATCTATTCCCAAAGGACCAGCAGCTCCCTCTGGGTCCCCTGGGCCTTTTCGGGAACAAAGACAGCCAGTGGCTTCAGCTCCAAGATCTTAGCAGAGCAAAGAGCAGACTCCACTCCTCCTCCTGCTGCAGGTTCCCCTGTTTCAGCTGGTACCAGAGGCTGCATCCTAGATGCAGAGTGGGAGAGGCAGATGCATTAGTTTCCCTGAGATCCTGTAACAAAGTACCACAGACTAAGTGGCTTAAACAACAGGAATTTATTGTCATGGCTATGAGGCCACAAGTCCAAGACAAAAGTGTCTCCAAGGTTGGTTTCTTCTGAGGGCTATTGAGAAAGGATCTGTCCCAGGCCTCTCTCCTAGCTCCTGGTGGTTTGCTGGAAATTTTTGGTGCTCCTTGACCTACAGATGTAGCACCCTCATCTTTGCATGGTGTCCTCCCCGTATGTGTGTCTGTGTCCAACTCCCCCTTTTTATAAGGCCCCAATCATAATGAATGAGGACCCACCTGATGACCTCATTTTAATTTGATTTAACCTCTGCAAAAGTCCTATTTACAAATAAGGTCACATTCTGAAATTTTGTTGGGCCTAGAAGTTCAACGTACAAATTTTGGGGGCCACACAATTCAACCTGGTAGCTCAGCTGGTTAAAAACCCACCTGCAATTCAGGAGATCCTGGTTCAATTCCTGAGTCAGGAAGATCTGCTGGAGAAGGGATAGGCTACCCACTCCAGTATTCTTAGGCTTCCCGGGTGGTAAAGAATCCACTTGCAATGTGAGAGACCTGGGCTCAACCCCTGGGTTGGGAAGATCCCCTAGAGAAGTAGACAGCTATCCACTCCAGTATTCTGGCCTGGAGAAGTCCATGGACTGTATAGTCCATGAGGTTGAAAAGAGTCAGACACGACTGAGCAACTTTCACTTTTCATAATGCAACCCATAACAACCAATCATCCTCTTGTTTCATCGATGAGGATACTGATAGCCCAGTGGGGGAGGGTTTGCCAAGTGCAATTAACTACCTGGTTCCAGACTCTCATATGTGTGTTTTATCTCTGACCTCTTGACACTATCAGCCTAGGGAAGGTTTGAGAGACCTAAAGCAATAGATTTGGCCATGACCCAATAGAGCTAACAGCAGCAACATCTTTGATGGGTCCCATCCAGACCCAGAAGCTGGGCCCGCGCATCCCAGCTCCAAGCTGAGTGTTCATAATGGTCAATCAGGCTGCACCGAAGAGCTTTTTAACAAACATCATTCATCTTATTCCAATGCCAGCAATGGGACTGGCTCACACACAGGGAACGCAAACCCTGAATGCAGCATTAAAATGATTTTAATGCTCAACTGTCGAGTGCCAGAGCTGGAGTCTCCCATCTCCACCACAGCCCATCTTAACATGGGAATTGGGCTCCTGAAAGGCAATTTGGTTGATGCTACTGGGAGGGGCATGCAGGTCTGGAAACTCATCCATCATCCTAACGCGCTTCGGGATGGACTGGGAAGATAAAGCTTTCATCTTCTCTACCAGGCGGAGCCTCTTCAATTAGGCTCTACGGGATGAAGGGGAGGGTAGGAGCAGGGATGGCGCTCTGAGGGGTGGAGGGAAGGGAAGGAAGGAAATGGAAATTCCTCCTGCACAGAAGAACCTGGGTATGAGAAGTCACCCTGTCCGTCCTGCAAAATAAGGAAGCACAGTATGAAAAATGGGAGCCGGGGTCTGCAGCAGCTCTAGTGGGAGAGGCATAGGGTCCAAGTTTCAGAGCAACCCCTGGGAGAGTGAACGGAGAAGACGGGAAGTGGCAATAGTGGGGAAAGTGTCTTTCTTCAAAACGTCTAGAGTTTATTGGGCTCCTTCCCCTTACAGGAAACTGATGGGACAGGATAGGGTTCTGACTTAGGAAAACCACTGACCCTAGTCGTAGCCCTCTCAGAGATGTCCTTAGCCCCGGGGAAGAGGCCCAGTCATCCCAGAGGCAGGGCTGGGAGCAGGGAACAACTCGGGGTCTCTCTGCTGAAGGGGTAACCCGGCTGCCTGGCTGCAGAGAAGGATACCCTAGTCCACTGAGTCCAGACAAAGAGGCGGTGGATGATAGCAATGGGCCCAGGGGCATTTTCACTTTCTCCTCCCCCTCGGCATTCTCCCTTCAGCTCACAAACCTACAAGACGAGCCCCTGTCCTCACCCGGTTCACAACCCACAAGGTCAGTGCCAACTTCTCAGGTCACCCCATCCAAGTATATCACCCACGCCTCATCTTCAGGGATTCCCCATGACTCCCACAGAAAGGGGTGAGCAGAAATCTTCTCTTTTCCCGTCTCTCCACACAGCAACACTTGTTCCTCTTGGCAGACAGCCCCCTCTCCAGGACATAGACAAGGGGAAGATGTGGTTGTGGCTGAGCCAGATTCCGGGGCTCCCAGGGCAGATGGCAAGTGGGCTTGGAGGGAGCCAGGAGGACTCCCTCAGAGGAAGGGCTATGTAAAATGCAAAACTTACCCAAACTTGGACTTGGGGTAAAGTGTTCACACTGCTACTTATATCTTTATCCTGACATGTTGTCGCCTGGTGTGGCTGGACTCTCCCAGAGTCAATTGATTATTGATCAAGTTGCCAATAAGTCAGCTAGGGATTTACTGAGCGATATCCACTAGGTGCTTAATGGGCCTTGCCCTCTGCCAGTCAGTCAAGATACATTTATTGAAACTATCCAGTAATAATAATAATAATAAAAATAACCATAATGGTGGCAGCTATTTATTGAGCACTTACTATGTATTCTAAATGCTTTACATGTTTTAATTCATTGCCTTTCTTGCCTGCTCCATCTTGCATCTCTCCCTGCCTCCTGTTTTAAGCTCCAGTGACACCTATCTTCCTACCTCATCATTTCATATTTCACATACATGCTGCTCCCCTGCCCAGAGGGCCTTGCCAGTCCTTCTTCATCTGTCCACCCTCTACTCAGTCTACAGTTATCTGCTCATGGCCTCCTTCCCAGGAAGCTCATCTGAGTCTCAGCTTGAGCCCAGAGTCCCTCCTACAAGTTTTCCACTGCACTCAGCTGAGAAAGCAGATTCAGTTTTGACGTTCCTGCGGCCTCACCCATGGCAGGCATTACTAATGGATCATGGTACTTTCTGAGAACTTTCCGGGGCTCAGCAGGAAATGCCTGCCAAGAGTACACACAGTGGTGATTAAACAAGATAATGCCTGTGCAGAGCTGAGCATGAGACCTGGCTCAGGGCAGCACTCTTAGCGCTGCTGCATGATCATGTCCAACCCTGCCTGCCCCTGCCCCTGGTCCACGTGGACAGCGCGGCCACGTCTGTCACTTTCTTAGCATGGTTGAGAAAGAAAGACCTAACAGAAAAGAACAGAACAAGAAGAGAGGTCCATTCTTCTAGAGAAGAATGTGAACTAATAAAGCAGGCAACAAAGGCCTGTATCCTCTGCCAGCAGCCAGGAGCAGGTGTCTGCCTGTGCCTGGGTCAGAACAAGAGATGAGCTCTCTTGGAAGGATGGGAGAGAGGCTAGGATGGCTGAGTGGTTGAGTTTTTCTGTTTCCTGAACCTCAATAAATGGGCTTCCCAAGTGGGTCAATGCAGGAGACAGAGAAATGCTGGTTTGAGAAGATCCCCTGGGGGAGGGCTTGGCAACCCATTCCAGTATTCTTGCCTGGAGAATCCCAGGGAGAGAGGAGCCTGGCAGGCTATAGTCCATAGGCTTGCAAAGAGTCAGACATGACTGAAGCCAATGAGCACACAAACCTCAATAATATAACAACCACTTACACAAACAGATCCGGTAACCTCTACCCAGCCCAGCACAGAGCTCCTCATGTGCACAGACTCACTGGACAGAGTTGACAGGATCCCCACTTTACCAACAGGGTAACTGAGACCCCGAGGGAGTCTTTTGTCAAATATGGCCCTGGGATTCAAAATGGGATTCTTGACTCCAAAGCCTCTCCTCTTCCCTACAGCACCCTCTGCCTTTCTGCATCCACCAAAATCACTAATGTTTCCGGTGGTGTTGAAGGATGGGGCGGAGGGGGAGAAGGTAATGGCAGGGGCTGGACAGAGTGGAAAAATAAGCCCTCAAAATTTTACAGGGGCATATGTAGTTAAGGAACAAAATTGAATGAAATGAACAAATAAATGCAGACAACTAGAGAGCATCTGCCTGCCCAACACCTGGTTTCTTTTGTTCAACCTGATTTCATCCTCCCCACCACCACACACCTCACCAGAGGTGCCATTTAGAGTCGTCCAGAAAGAGAGAGGAAGGGCAGGAGGCTCCCTAATCTCAGGATCCACCCTGTCGAGGTGACCGAGACTCTCCTTTCAGGAGACACAAGCTGTTCCCCAGCGTTCTATGTAAATGAGCTGTTTGGAAATGTGCATCCTTAATGCGGAGCTGTCAGGTCGGGCTGGGGATTGGCTGGGATGGAGGCAGACAATAGATTCCATGCTCTGGGGTCAGGCCTGGGGGGAGGGGACTGTGGCGCTCTGGGGGCAGGGAGAGAAGGAGCCCGGTGCTGGGTCGGCCCAGGCTGGGTGCCTGTGAGGAGGTGTTGGGGGCCAAGCCAGAGCCTCACTGAGGCCTGGAGCCTCAGGCACAGAGGTGACAAGGAGCAGGGAGCCATTGGTGACAGCGGGGGTGGGGGGAGTGCCATGTGCCAGGGTGAGGAGGAGAGGCCTGGGGCTCTGGGGCAGCTGGGGTGCCCCTTGGGTGCCAGAAGCTGGCCTGGGGGCAGCCTCAGAGTAGCTGCAGAGGAAACCGTCAGGGAAGATGTTCCTGCATCACGAGTGGCAAATACGTTCACTGCAGCACCGTGTGTGTGACCCAGTGTCTGGTATAGCCCAAGGGAGGGACCTGCCCAGGTCCCACAAAGCAGGATAATGTTCAGTCCAGCTCCTGATATGTCTAGAAATGCTCATAAGTAGTAGGGCTGATATTTAAGAAATTTGTTGCAAATAAAACTCAAATGACTCTAGTGAAGCAGAAAAGAGGAATTTATTACAAGGTTCTGGGGTGTCTCCTAGACCCCAGGTGGGGACTAGAGCCCACACAGGCCTCCCCCCATCCTCTGCAGGGCCCCTAACTTTCCTCAGTCTGCAGACCTGCTCCTCCCACTTCTTTGAAACATGTGGAAGGTGCACCCACAGCCCCTAAATTCCCAGGGCTGTGTTTCTGCCCTCTGCCAAAACTTGCCAGCTCTCAAGGCCAGTTGCAAATTATCTAGAGAGAAAATCTGATTAGCCCACTTTAGAGCAGGGGTTCTTTCTGGTTTTTCCGTGATCGCTGGGGGAATGGACAGCATGTCATGGTCATTCATTAACTTAATCATTCATTCATTCAACAGAAACTTCATGGAGCACCTACTATGTGCCAGGCTCTGTGAGAGGTGCCAGGGGTAACAAACTTCTGCCCTCATAGAGCTTGCAGTCTAGCCCAGGGAACACAGATGAGAAACAACTGTTTAAATGTATAAGATGTCAGGATAAC
Source organism: Antilocapra americana (assembly GCA_007570785.1). Classification (NCBI taxonomy): domain Eukaryota; kingdom Metazoa; phylum Chordata; class Mammalia; order Artiodactyla; family Antilocapridae; genus Antilocapra; species Antilocapra americana. Next base: position 423,303 of record ML661382.1, on the reverse strand, counting down.
AGCAGGGTAAGGAAAGAGAGTGCTGGGAAGGGGTCAGGAGATAGAGTGCCCTTCTATATTAACATAAGGTGGTCAGGGAAGGCCTCCTAATATCGGATGGGAGACCTGAAGGGAATTAAGGACACGGACAGACAGGTATGTGGGGAGAAGAACATTTCAGGCAGAGAAAGGCAGGTCCCGAGGAGGGAGGGTGTGGTGGGTTTGAGGAAAGACAGGGAGCTTGGTGCTGCTGGAGCAAATAAGCCATGGCGGGTGGAAACAGCAGGGGTCCCACTGGGGAGGGTCTGTGGGCCACAGCGGTAAGAAGTCATGGGGGGTCTGAGCCCAAGAATAGCCTCCTCTGACTGTTTTCCAGGGTGTCCCAAAACCTCTTGTGTGATCTCAAGTCCTCTTGGCCCTGCTGGCTCCAGTGTCCTTGACTTCTGGGTCTGCCCCAGCTGTCTCTGACTGTCTCACTGACGGTCTCTCCAGATAGGCCAGGCTCCAGCACAGCTTCAAGAAACTTGCAGTTCTGCCACCTAAGACCTCCTCCAAGGTTGCGGGCAGCTCCCAACCTGCATAGCGAGGCTCCACAAATGATAGGGGGCCAGGAATCCCCTGGATTCCTCCTCCATTTCTGCACCCATAGAAAATCAGCACACGGGAAGCCATGGCTTCTGATTCCTTCAAGGTCACCAGAGGGGCGGGTGACAAAAGCCAGAAGTGCAGGAGGGTTGTCAGCCCATGGGGCAAGCTTAGACAGGAGATGAGGGGAAGCCTGAGGATAAATCCCCCCTCGAACCTCCCCACCGTCACTGGATAGTCGCCAGTCTACTCCAATGGCACATGTGGTCCTGCACACGAGATCCACCTGAGACCAGCCACCAGCTGCCCTCAGAACTGTGCTTGGTGAAGCTCAGTACCGCACTTGCTGATGCCTGCATCTCTCTTCCCCATCCCTGCCTCACTCTCCACCCCCCTCACTCTGGCGGCCCTGGAATTGCACTCTCCATTCCTGTGATCATATAAACTTGTGTCTCGGGCTCTGTTTTCTGGATGACTTCCCAGGTGGTTCAGTAGTAAAGAAGCCATCTGCCAGTGCAGGAGACACAAGTTCAATCCCTGGGTTGGGAAAATCCCCTGGAGAAGGAAATGGCAACCCACTCCAGTATTTTTGCCTGGGAAATCCCAAGGACAGAGAAGCCTGGCAGACTACAGTCCTTGGGGTCCCAAGAGTCAGACTAAGCAAAGGAACATGCACACGTGCTGTTTTCTGGAAACCAGGGCTATGGCAGCTGGTACTAAGTGTGATCCTAGAGAGCAAGGTGGGATTCAAGATGGGATTCAGTTGGATTGCCTCCTTTTGTAGACAGTACAAACCCCATTGCTGGTGGAGAGTGAAGTGGTAATAACCTTTGGTACATGGGGCTTCACAAATAGCATTAAATTTTAACCTGTGGTTCATGAGATAAAGTACAGGTGGAAGGTGAGGCATAGGAATATAGAGTAGGGCTTGATCAGTCTGGAGGAAATAAGGATTGTGGTAAGAGCTAGCTGCTTTTGATGGTCTTGAAAGCCTTGTAAAAATAAAAAGATGGGTGCAGAAAAGCCAACTGATAACTTAAGGCATGCTTTGAAAACCAGAGGTGCCACAACATCTTTAAAGGAGACTCATCTCCAGCTGCCACAGGGCTGAAAACCAGACCCAGGATTTGATGTAATAATTTGATTATTAAGGGAAAGATATGCAAAGGAGATAAATTCACAGTCTTACAGGTGTTTTTAATGTCTTGGACAGGTAAACAGTAGGACCTTGATATATAGGACATTTGAGGAGACATGCTTGAAAATCTGGAATCTCAGCTGTGGGATTTGATTTGATAATATATATGGTAACTTACAGAGGCTTGAGGGTTCTTCCCCCATTGCTCAGTGTTCATTCCCTCATTCATTGATTCATCCATCCCCCATTAATTTATTAAGTTTACAATCACTTTGTTGTTGTTCTGTAGCTATGTCCGAGTCTTTACAAGCACTCATTGTACGTCTATTATGCACCAACCAATACCAGAAGGAATACACAAATGAATCAGACACAGTCCTGCCTCCAGGGGAGGTTGAATAGGTCCATCAATGCCTGGATCATAGGCAGAATGAAACATAAGAAAAATACCAACTGGACACATAGAAACTTGAGAGGGAGAGAGAACTTATGAAGAATCAGCAAAAACTCCATGCAAGATTTCTTAACCTTTTTTTTTTTAATGCCATGTGTCACCCAGGAAATTCTACAGATCCTTCTCAGAATGATGTTTTAAAATGAAGAAAATAAAATGCATAGGATTAGAAAAATAACAAATTGTTTTCAAGTATAGACATCAAAATATTCAAATTGAATCTATGAAATAGAAATAATAGAAATATAAGGGCTTCTTTATTAATATATTAAGTAGTAAGATCTACTGGTGTTCTTAAAGCAACTATAAGTTCTAAGGAGCTTAAACAATATTTCAAGATACTTGTTAAAACTGTAATGTCTGTGATTTCTCTTGATGACCAGGTTCTGGCACTAATAACTCTACTGTGGTTCATTACCTACATTCATAATAGAAGGAGATGCTGCATTTCAGTTATAAGTGGGTGAAACTAAAGATTTAATTGTTTTTCCCATGCCCATCAAAACAATAACAATAATAACATGGATTTATGAGTCCTGTAGATGGAGTGGAATTACAAGTATGTTCTCCCCCTTTTGGAGTACTTTTCTAATGATTCTTGATGCTCCCCACCTCACCCCAGGAAGAATGAAATCTGTTTTCTTAAAGTGAAGTTTAAGGCCCTTTTTGATCTAGCCCCTTCCCACTTCTCCAGCCTCCCTCACAATTTTCCCCAGCACACACTATGTACTCTATGAAAGGAAATTAGTAAGATGTCCCAACACACCTTCACAATGACCCACTCTGGGCCTTTACTCCCACTGGTCTCTCAGCCTGAGTACCCTCTCCCCTCTCCAGTCCTTGACCTGCTCAGCCCATCCAGATGACCCTGTTCCAGGAATAATCCTGACCTAATCTGAGCACTCTAGCTGTACCTCTCCATGGTCCTGATCTCATCCTGCTTTATCCTAATCTATAACCAAGCCTTGTCTCTCAGCTCAAGTGAACACCCCTTGGGAGCAGGGCCCAACAGTGCCTCAGATCTTCCCCAATAGCTTCTCACAGGACGAGGAGCTATTCGGTAGAGGGTGACTGAAGGGACTACTCAGCCTGAGACCTCTCCAAAGAGCCCTAAAACACTAGGCACCTGGCAAGCTCTGCTCATCCAATGGGCCTCTTGGCCATTCATTTATTCATTTATTCAACAAAGGATTACTGCTGCTTACTAAATGCCAGGCATTGTCCTAGGGAATACAGCATAAGGTCCTGCTGTTATTGGAACTCACATTCTAATAAGGGGAGGAAATAATTAAGCAAAATAAAATCAATAGACTATGGTAAGCCAGCCAGTTATCAAGTGCTCTGGAGACAGGAAAATAGAGAAGGGGGAGAGGAAGGCCCAGGTGCCCACCTAAACAGGGTAGTTTGTTGAGAAGGTGGCAAATATTTGAGCAAAGTACTAAAGGAAGTAAGGGAGGCAACCATTCAGCCACCTTGAGGAGGAGCAGTTCAGACAGAAGGAACAATGCATTTATTCATTTCTCACTGCTACAGTAAAAAAAAAAAAAAGTGGCTTAAAACAACAGAAATTTACTCTCTTATAGTTCTGGAGATATTAAGTCTGAAATGAGTCATCCAGAACTAAAATCAAGGTGTCAAGAGCTGATTCCTTCTGGGGGCTCCAGGGAAGAATCATGCCCTTCTTCTTCCAGCTGCTGGTGATGTCAGAATTCCTTGGCATTCCTTGGCTCATGGTCTCCTCATTGCAGTTTCTGCTTTCCTCACCACATTGCCTTCTCCTCTTCTGTAGCCAAATCTCCCTCTGCCTCCTTCATGTAAGGAAACATGTGAGGACTTCCCTGGTGGTCCAGTGGTTAAGAATTCATCCTACAGTGCAGGGTGTACAGGTACAATCCCTGGTCAGGGAGCTAAGACCCTGCGTGTCTTGGGGCCAAAAAAACAAAGCATAAAAAAGTGGAAGCAATATTGCAACAAACTGAATAAAGACTTTTAAAAAAGAGAAAGCATGTGATTACACTGGACCCACCAAGATAATCCAGGATAATCTCTCCATGTCCACATCCTTAATTTAATCACAGCTGCATAATCCCTTCTGCCATATAAGGTGATTATCACCAGGAATTATGATATGGATATCTTGGGGGGAAGGGGAATTACTCAGCCTACCTCAAACAGCAAGTGCAAAGGCCCTGAGGCAGAAGCATATCTGAGGACAAGTGTGGCTAGACAGGAGAGAATTCGGGAGAGAGCAGTGGCAGGTAAGGTGGGCGGTGCAGCAGAGGCCAGAACCAACAGAGCCTTTGTATTAGATGGGGTCAACACTCACTCCTGTGTCAACACCCCCTCCAAAATTTCAGAGGCATAACAAGATAGAGGCATGTCTCTGCTCACATCCCATCCTGACATGGGCCCAACTCATCTTTCTAGTGATACCTGGATCCTACTGGCCTCAGAGCATTGCTTGGGGTCTTCTGCCTCTAGCTGGCAGTGGAAGGAAAGAAACACTGAAGATTTCTCTAGAAATTTTAAGTCCCAGACCTGGACAAGGTAGACATCACTTCTGTTTACTCTCCAGGGGCCAGAGTTAGTCACATTTCCCCATCCAGATGTAAGGGAAAAAAAAAAAACAAAACCCTGGCCTTCCTTTGTGTGGGAGGAAAATGAAATTATTTGATAACCAGGTAGCTTTTCATTTGCCACAGTAAAGACATTATAAGAATTTTGACTTTTTACAATAGCTAAGACATTTCTATGTGTCTTGGAACCTAAATGTCCATCTACAGGGGAATGGATAATGAAGATGTACTATATATATAAAATGGAATATATATATATATATAAAACACTATATATATATATAATGGAATACAGCCATAAAAAAATGAAATAATGTTATTTGCAGCAACATGGATAGACCTAGAGATTATCATATTAAGTGAAGTAAGTCAGAGAGAGAAAGACAAATATTTTATGATATCACTTATAAGTGAAATATTAAAAAAAAATACAAATGAATCCATTTACAAAACAGAAAGGGACTCACAGACATAGAAAACAACTTATGATTACCAAACACAATGGTGAGAGAGGAGGACTAGACTAGGAACTTGGTATTAACATATACCAAGTTATATGTTATAATGAGAGAAGAAGGGGACGACAGAGGATGAGATGGTTGGATGGCATCACCAACTCAATAGATATGAGTTTGACTAAACTCTGGGAGTTGGTGATGGACAGGGAGGTCTGGCGTGCTGCAGTCCATGGGGTTGCAAAGAGTTGGACATGACTGAGCGACTGAACTGAACTGAACTGATTAACATATACACACTACTGTATATAAAATAGGTAAACAACAAGGACCTACTGTAGAGCACAGGAAAATATACTCAGTGTCTTATAATAACCTTTATGGGGGAAAAAAGGCTTCCTTCATAGAGCAGTCAATAAAGAATCTGCCTGCAATGCAAGAGATCTGGGTTCAATCCCTGCGTCGGGAAGATCCCCTGGAGTAGGAAATGGCAACACATTCCAGTATTCTTGCTTGGAGAATCCCATGGACAGAGAAGCCTGGCAGGTCCCCCAGTCCATGGGGTCACAAGAGTCGGATATGACTTAGGAAGCATCACTAACAAAGCTAGTGAAGGTGATGGAATTCCAGTTGAGCCATTTCAAATCCTAAAAGATGATGCTGTGAAAGTGCCACATTCATTATGCCAGCAAATTTGGAAAACTCTCAATGGCCACAGGACTGGAAAAAGTCAGTTTTCATTCCAATCTAAAAGAAAGGCAATGCCAAAGAATGTTCAAACTACCACACAATTGCACTCATCTCACATGCTAGCTAAGTAATGCTCAAAATTATCCAAGCCAGGCTTCAGTAGTACGTGAACTGAGAACTTCCAGATGTTCAAACTGGATTCAGAAAAGGCAGAGGAATCAGAGATCAAATTGCCAACATCTGTTGGGTCATTGAAAAAGCAAGAGAGTTCCAGAAAAACATCTGCTTCTGCTTCATTGACTAGGCTAAAGTCTTTGACTATGTGGATCACCACAAACTGCTAAAAATTATTTAAGAGATGGGAACACCAGACCATCTTACCTGCCTCCTGAGAAATCTGTATGCGGGTCAGGAAGCAACAGTTAGAACCAGATATGGAACAAAGGACCAGTTCCAAATCGGGAAAGAAGTATGTCAAGGCTGTATATTATCACCCGGCATATTTAACTTATATGCAGAGTACATCATGCAAAATGCAGGGCTGGATGAAGCACAAACTGGAATCAAGGTTGCTGGAAGAAATATCAGTAACCTCAGATATGCAGGTGACACCACCCTTATAGCAGAAAGCAAAGAGGAACAAATGAGCCTCTTGATGAAAGTGAAAGAGGAGAGTGAAAAAAACTGGCTTAAAACTCAACATTCAGAAAACTAAGATCATGGCATCTGGTCCCATCACTTCATGGCAAATAGTTGGGGAAACAATGGAAACAGTGACAGAATTTATTTTCTTGGGCTCCAAAATCACTGCAGATGGTGACTTCAGGCATGAAATTAAAAGACGCATGCTCCTTGGAAGAAAAGCTATGACCAACCTAGACAGCATATTACAAAGCAGAGACATTACTTTGCCAACAAAGGTCTGTCTAGTCAAAGCTATGATCTTTCCAGTAGTCATGTATGGATGTGAGTTGGACCATAAAGAAGGCTGAGCATCAAAGAATGATACTTTTGAACTGTGGTGTTGGAGAAGACTCTTGAGAGTCCCTTGGACTCCAAGGAGATCCAACCAGTCCATCCTAAAGGAGATCAGTTCTGAATATTCATTGGAAGGACTGATGCTGAAGTGAAAGCTCCAATCCTTTGGCCACCTGATGCGAAGAACTGACTCATCTGAAAAGACCCTGATGCTGGGAAAGACTGAAGGCAGCAGGAGAAGGGGAAGACAGAGGATGAGGTAGTTGGATGGCATCCCCAACTTAGTGGACATAAGAATTAGTGAAGGACAGGGAAGCCAGGTGTGCTGCAGTCCATAAGGTTGCAGAGAGAGGAGACACGCCTGAGTGACTGAACTGAATTGAAGGGGAAAAAATCTGAAAAAGAATATAGGCATAGACATACATAACTGAATCACTTTGCTGTACATTTGAAACTAACAAACATTTTAAATTAACTATGCATCAAAAAATTTTAATATAAAAAAGAAATTTTGACTTTTACTTAAATAGGAAACACTTAGAAAATGTTGAATAGAATGGTGACATGATTTAACTTTAAAAAAAAAGTTTTTAAAGCACACACACTCACATAGAAATGTTCCATATCTTCAACACAATGACGGTAAACTTGACAATCTACATCTGTCCAAACTCGTTGGATTGTATGGTTAAAGTGAATCACGTTTATTATATGCAAATTAAACTGTGATAGAGATGATTTTTTAAGAGAAGGATCACATAGACGATTTTGAGAATAAAATACATGAAGGTATTTCATTTACCTTCATAAAAGGCATGAAGGTACAAGCATAAAAACAGAGAGACTCGTTGTCAGGCTACTACAATGATCTTAACCAGGGAGGTAGCTGTAGAGGCAGCAAGAAACTGAGTTTGCAGAGTGGTTTTCATGAAGAAGCAAACAGGATTTGCTAACCTAATAAATACAGCAAAGGGAGATAAGACATAGTCCTTAGATTCAGGCTTCTTGGGGTTGAATCATGGCCTTACTACTTAATGGTGATCTTGGACAAGTAACTTAATATCTCTAAGCCTCAGTTTCTTCTTCTGCAAAATGGGAATGATAATAGAAATGCCTTCACAGGGGTTGGCAAGGTTATAATGAGAAAATATGTGAAAAATACTAGGCACGGGGCCTGGCATAAAGTACTTGATACATTGCAAAGGAGACAGTCACCATCCCTGGACTGAGGGTACATCAAACCAGATCTTTACCTCATGGTGTGATAGCTGAAGGGCTGGTCCCATATTTTTCTAGCACCAGGCTGGAGTGACCAGAGGCATCACTGCCCACAACCTGGGGGTCAGAGTTCCCAGTTCAGACCCCCACAACAATGGCATCTCCAGAGAGATTCAGACCTCTTTTCAGAGGCATAATTCAGATGAGGCACACCCCCTAACCCAAGCAATGAGAGCCAAAGTACTTCCTTGTAGGGAAAGTACAATTTTACAACAAACTGTTAGAGGTTAAAAAAAAAAAATCCTGTAAGAGATGGTAGGAATCTATCACTTCGATTGCTCAGGCAAGACCCTCCCTTTGTTTCTCAGCAATCCCTCTGTTCTCCAGAAGTGGTTAAGGAGAGGCAACAGTTAGCATTCTCTGAGCAGCTTCTATGCTCCAGGCCCTAAATAAGGTGCTTGTCCAAAACCTGCAGGCTTGAAAGCCCCCCATGAGAAATATCATCATTCCCATTATCTGGCAAGGAAGCCACAGTTCAAAGAGGGTAGGTGGCTTGCCTGAGATCACACAGCTGGTAGACTGTAAGGGTGGGATTTGCCTATTACGAGGAGTAGTAACTCATCCAACATGAGGAAGTAAATGGCAGGTGTTAACAGGGGTTGGGAGCACGGACCTTGGAGCCACACTGTCTGGCTGTGCAGCCCGGCTCCATCTCTTACCAGCTACACAAACCTGTGGGAGATCCTTAGTCTCGCTGGGTCTCAGTAGCCGCATGTGTAAAATGGGAATAACAACAACATTGCTATCCTCTTTCTAAGACTGTTTTGTGAGGCTGAAAGGAGTCAATATATAAAGAGCTTGGAAAGGTGCCTGGCACGAGGCAAGAATTTTGGAAGGCTTAACACATTATTATTCCTTATCAAAGGCCTTGGTACCGGTGCTCAGCCCAGCTCGGTGACTAAAGGGATAAGAAGAGAATTATGAAGTTTCTAATTGAAAGAACTTAGAAAGGGGTTGGCAAATCACGACCTGAAATGGCCCTCCACCTCTTTTTGTGAATAAAGTTTTCTTGGAACACAGACACACTTATTCGCTTACACAGTGTCTGTGGCTGCATCTGTCCTACAACAGTAGAGCCGAGTCACTGGGAACCTAAAAGAGTTACTTTTTTGGTCCTTTAGAGAAAAAGTGTACTGACCCACCTAAAGAGAGTGAGGGTAACTTCTTACCATCTAAATCATCTCCACAATTGGTCTTGATTGAACACCCCCAGAAATGGGACATTCTCTTCCTCCAGAGGCAGCCCAGCCGTTTTTCAGATAACTCTAATCTTTAGAAGGTTCTTCCTTAAATTGATGTAACCCATCTCCCTGTAACTAAAATCAGAGACCCTCCCGAGGCCAGCCTCTCGCGAGAAAGCAAGTTGCCTGCCCAAAGCACACAGTCCCTGGCATAAAAGCCAGGATCCCAGATCACTTCTTCTCCTGTTGTGTCTCTCCTGGAAGACTACAGCTTCCTCCCGTCGGGGCTGAGTTCTGAATCACTTTTTTTAAAAAGTTAAAATACGTTTAATCCACTCTATTTCTCAAGACAGAGAAGTAATTAATATACTTAAAGAAAAACTTTTTCTTTCCAAAATGATTTTAAACTTACAGTTTCAGTGCTATTGAAGTAAAACTTCTGCTATTGACAAAGCTCATCTCTCAAGGATGACTCATTTAAAAAAATAAAAGATAATTTTCTAAAAAGGTAACTAGAGAGGACAGATAGATAAAATAATTAAAAGCTGGAGTTAAGGGTTCATACAGACCTGGCTTACAATCACACAGTAACCATGAGACTATGAGTAATCATCTTCTGCAAGCCTCAGTTTTATCGTCTGTAAATAGGGACCACGAAAGTGCTAATATTATAGGATTATTGTGAAAGTACAGCCATATAACACATGCAAAGCATTTAGCTCGGTCCTGGCGCTATATATCTGCTATACTATTATTACAACTGAAAATGTATTTTATGGCTTTCTCTTTCTACTATGCCTTCTTTCTTTCTACTTTCCTTCCTTTCCCCAAGTTGGCATAAAAATTATTTTTCGTTTCTTCACCTCCAATTAGATATTGATTAGAGTATCTGATTGAGAATGAGCACTTAATAAAAGTAAATAAGTTCTGACATTTTATTTTTATTCTTGAATAAAAATCGCTCACCATCCTCCTGAAAATGAGCCGTCACATTTTATTTAACAGCAGAAAAGATTTGTACATTTGGCCCTGCAGGAGCTGAGGAATCTATTTTCATTATAACAAACATTGATTTTGCATTAAAAAGTCTCATTATTTGAGATAATGACTGCTGGGCTCCTTAGTTATTCTTTTGGTTCCTAAATCATTAAAACATTTAAAGAGCAAGTGGAATTCGGGTGGCTTCCTAATTATTGCCAAAGAGTTGTTCCCTCTGTCCCCCAGCCATGGGGGAGATACGAGACCAGGAGGGACGCTGAAACACGCAAGGCCAAGTCCACTTCTTCCTCTTGCCGGTCCAGAATTCCAAAGTCCAAATCAGGCTTGGTTCTTTCAGAACCTGCTTAGAAAATAGAAAGAGAAGCAAACAAACCAAAACACAGAACAAAAAACCTTTGGTTTCATGTTCATTCAGCTTTTTGAACAAATCCGGAGGCTAAAGGAGCTGGGAAGAAGAGAGGAAGTCACACCCAACTCCAGGACATGGAATTGGGTGCCATATTGGGTATAAACAATGGTGGCAGAGAGATGTGGAAGGTCAGCCTTATACCATCAGCAGGATAAATTATTGACACCAGGAATATTCCCTAGCGGATGGTTTTCCATGGTTATATTCTTTGATCCTGGACATTTATGCTGCAGGAGACCCAGCTGGACATCTCATTGGCAAGCCATGTGCGCTACAACTGAGTTTTGTAGAATTTCAACCACATACACCGATTTGGATAATGTATTCTTTCAGAAGCCAGGGCTGAGCTTTAAACAAAGCATAATCCTGCCTGCATATCAATTTCCCCAGGACTGTGAGGAGGGAAAGGAAAAACACTCAGAAGCCCGATGCTTGGAGCAGCAGCATTTCCATCTGGGGCTGAGCAGTGGGGATGTCCAGCAGGATACAGTCTGCAGGTTCATTAGCGGGAGCACAAGGAAGGAAGGGTAGGGGGAAAGTGGGGGGCACATCATAAAATATGAAAGGACTTCCCTGGAAATTGGCATCAATGTGATTTATTCAATCCAGACCCAAGCTCAACTATTTGAAAATAATTGAATAGTTGATACCCACTGCCACTTGTAAGTGACGGGAACATGGGCTGGGGGTATAATGAAGGGAGATGCTGGGAGGAATTTAAGAAGTCCCAGATCTCAGCATGCCCAGGATTCTGGAAGAGGAAAAAGAACCCTCCCTGGACCCACCATAATCGCCAATCACTTTTTGTGGGAAGCTCTTTCTTATTCTATTCCTGTCCTCCCGGACGCAGGTTTCTGTGGAGTGATCACCACTGTATGTAAACAATTTTACATCCTACCACTTGTATTTGACATTTTGTTGTAAGCATTTTCTCTTTGCAAAAACTGTTGGCTTTTAAAACATTATTTAAGCCCTATATATGCCCATGGTAACACATTAAAACAATACAGAAATACACTTTAGAAACAGAAATAAATGACAATTTTTTTGACAAATTTAATTTTAATAAATTATATAAAGGGAATATTTCCCCCACACATAGACACCTAGCCTCTAAGACTGACATTGTTAATAGTTTAAGACCTGGGTGGGGAAGGGATAAGTTAGGAGTTTGTAATTAATAGATATACACTACCATGTATAAAATAGATAAACAACAAGGGCCTACTGTATAGCACAGGGAACTATATTCTATATCTTGTAATAACCTATAATGAAAAAGAATATATATATATATATCACTTTGCTGTACATTTGAAATTAACACAACATCATAAAGCAAGTATGTGTCAATTAAACAAATAAGAAGAGGAAAAAAGTTTAAGGCTTGTCCTTCCAGATAGTTTTCTATATCTATAAATACACACACATACATGTATATATGTACATTTTAGAACTTCTTTACAGGAAAATATGTATAAATTCTGTTCGCAACTCTTTCATGGAACAACGTTGTGGATATTTCCAAGACAGTGCATCTAGAGACCCGCTTCTATCTTTTCATCCACTGTGTACATCTCATTGCTTATTTTACTTATCGCTGCATTGCCAGGCAATTAGGGTATTTCCAATGTTTATAACAAGCAGTGCTACGGTGTCACCATACATATATATTCATACATCTGTGCAAATGTTTCTGTAGAGTTGATTCCCAGAAAGGAGAGTGTAGGATCTTAGCATGTGACCTACAAGTTTTCTCCATATTGTTTCACGCATCCCAATTATCACATTTAATATCTGCAGAACCACCTTTTGAATCCAACTTAGCCCACTTGCATAGCAGGGGGGAAAAAATAAATCTATTTAAAGCTATACAGTCTGCAAGTGCCTCCAAGGAGTACAAGGAAACTAGTGTGGTGAGCCTGTTAGAGTGTAAAATACGAAACCCCTCCCCCACCAGGGCACAGTCTGGAAATATCAAGTGAAACCAAGAGAGAGTTGAACTGTGCATGGAATTTAGAGTCTCCCAGAAGATCTGGGAGAGATGGGAATGTTCTAGGAAGAGAAGAATGCCAGCAACATGGCAAAAAACTTGGGGTCCTTGCCCTTACACAGTGCGGTTTGCATTGAGCTGTCATCAGTGGTGTGCTGGCAGAGGGTCAACATGAACTGATTTGTTTGCTGATTTCCACCTTGTGGATACTCCTTCCAAGGTGCAGGTTGACTCGAGGGCAACAATAATTGCCCCAGACTGTCCTGTAAACCATGGCTAGATGGCTGCTTCACCTATCAGCCCTGGGCCAATGGGACGCTCCAGAAGCAGAGGCATCAGACAGGTTCCACCTTGGAGTGAAGCAGTCAGCGAGTGAGGATGGGTCCTACAGGGTCCAAGGCTAGGTTCAGAAGCCAACTGGGGTGTAGACCGAAAGGATAAAAAGCTCCCCTCAGGAATCCATGGGAATGTTTCGGTGGGGCTTCATGATGGGAAAGGGCTTTGAGTTATCTTTTGGAGATGTGAAAGAATGATCCCAGAAGGCTGAAGGACATGGGGACCCTGGTACTACACCTTAGGTTGCTTCCCACTCCCTGCTGTGTCAACTAATCCTGGGTGAGCATCTTTAGTAAGAAGTCAAGACTCTACAAGCTAATTCTCACCCCGTTTCCACCATAGCCCTTCCTCTCCCTACCGACACACCCCCTGCTACATTGCACCCCACTCCTTCCCAGTCTGAAATGATCACTGCACCCTCCTGACTCCACACCTTGGCCCAGCCCTGCCCTCCTCCCGAGGCTCTTGCCCTCCACCTAAGCTGTCACATCCATGTCCACTCCTCAAGCTCAGAGCCACACACTCCCTCTTCAAACAAGACTGCAGGTAGAATGTATCTCCTCCTCCCCCAGATCCCCAGAACGTTTCGTGTAAGTGGCTTCCATAGACAAAATCCCTTGTCTCTCCCACAGGCTGGAGGGCTTCCTGGAGGAGACAGGATGAAACCACACCTCTGTCCTCAGCATGGCACAACAGCTCCCACAGAGCCAGCACTGATCTGGAGTCATCAACAAAGAAGCTTCTCGAACCCTCTGAGTTTTACCCCAGCTTCTGACAACATCCATGTGACAGTCACCTGAAAGGTTAAAAAAGAACCGTCCTTATTAAACAGGTGGGGAAACCAAGGCTCCAAGAGATTTGGGGCCTCATTCGATATCCCAGGGACAAATCTTGGGCTCAGTCCTTCTGACCATAAGTGCCACCTCACTGCTGCTCACTTCCACTGTCAGAGGGAGGAGGAATCTACAACATGATCCAGCCCAGGTGCTCCTACCTGGGGTCTTGGAGTCCTGGAGATCTGCACAATGAGTTCAAGAAGACCCCAGTTGGCCCACTGTTAAAGAACCTGCCTGCCAATGCAGAGGACAGGGGTTTGATCCCTGGTTTGGGAAGATCCCCTGGAGGAGGAAATGGCAACCCACTCCAGTATTCTTGCCTGGAAAATCCCCCGGACAGGGGAGCTTCGTGGTCTACAGTCCATGGAGTCCCAAAGAGTCAGACTCGACTGAGCTCACACTCATACCAAACCTCATGTCCATTTGCACACAAAGAGGAAGGAGGAAATCCATGCCTCTTTTGTTTGTTTGCTTGCTTTTTCCTTTTTGGTTTTGGGGGGAGTTGTTTGCATTAAATGAGGAGCCACTGAGGACTCCATCCTCTCACTTTACAGATGAAAAAGCTGAGGCTCAAAGAGGAACAGTGACCCGGCCAAAGGCATGTAGTGAGCATGGGGGCTGTGTACTGCATCAGCCTAGCAAAGCTGGCCCTGCATTTCCCAGAATCCCTTCCCCTTCATGGCTCTGGGTTGGGGGCAGCCACAGAGAGATCTGCATGAGATCTGGAGGGTGGAAGTGGAACAGCAACCACTCAGCCTGTGTGAGATCACAGGCGATGCCGCAGCCACCCCACCTACTGGCTCACCTTGCTACCTTGGGTCACCCACCCAGACCTGTGCAACTCAGACTCCACTGGATTTCCTCCTTCAGCTTCCCTGAGCTCTGGGCCAGGTTTGTGTCATGATGAAGCCAGCCAGTTCTTCTGCAGATCACCCATATCATCCGCTGGAGGGTTGGAGGCAGCAGGAGATCAACCAGCTTCCAGTGGCAGACAGATGTGGGGCCCAGTGTTCCACCTGGTGGGTTCTAAGTCATCCTCCCAGGTTTCACTTTGTCCTTGCTCACTTCCTCTTCGTGCCATCTTCCCTTCCTGACTGCCAGCCTTACCGACCTCCAGACACATGTGTTCAGACTAACATCACTGCCCACCAGCTGCCATGATCATAAAAGGCTTCGTTCCTAGCAGAGTCCTCAGGTCATCCACAGTGGGTCCTTTGCTCTGCCGGAGCCCTAACACAGTGAGCCCACTGCAGGTGAGAGCCCGGCTTCCTGCCCCTACTCCTGGCTTCTCTCACGAACTGGAAAGGTTGTCTGAGCCCCAGACCCCAGGCCGGGCCCATCAAGATCACTGTCTCCGTCTACATCTCTTGGGGCTGTTTCCCCAAGCCAGTGGCCGAGGGAGACACTGTGCCCCAGATGATGTGCTTTCCTCCTGCCAGGCTCCAGGGCTGCCCAGTCCTGCAGCTCTCCCTATAAGGCCCTCAGAGGAGGGAGTTGGGGGGAGATGCGTTGTCTTGGCTTCACATCCTCCCCCAACTTAGACAGGGCCTTTGAAGGCTATTTATTTCTCCTGGTCCCCAGGCCCACAACCTCCGAGCAGCTTCGGATGCCTACTGTCCCCAGGGCTCTACTAATCAGACAGTAAAGATGTCACACTAGCGGCTTGGCCATTGCCCAAGCAAGCCCTGGGCTGGCCCGTCCTCGCAGTCACCGCCTCATGCATGCTGAGCTGGGACTTATTACTGCTCCCCACATCCTGGACTCGTGCCATCTGTAGCAGGACAGAATTTCTCCACACCGTGGCACTGAGCTAGCAATTTCAGGTCAACTCTTCTCTCCTTCTATCATCAGTCCCTCCTTCCACAGGAAGGTCTCTGGTAGCCCAGGGGACTCTCCTTTTGCAGAAGCTGTTTCTGAGGGAAAAGGGCATTAGTGAAGCTAGGGAAATAAATGTGTCTGGATTCAAGCTTCTCCATTGGCACTTACTAGCTGTGTGATCTTGGAGAAGTCATTATAACCTCTCGGAGCCTTAAATGGCTTGTCCATAAAATAGGAATGTTGTGAGGATTAAATAAGGTACTGCATGGACAGCACGAAGGCCAGGCTGTGGCCCATGACGCATTCTGTAAATGAAAGCCATTACTGTTGCTATTATTGCTATTGTTTTTTTAAATCATGAGAACTGTTGTCCAACGTGTTCTCACCAGTGTCTAGAAGCGCGGTGTTGAGTGAATGAATAGATGTACATCGGCCAGCCTCAGCGTATGCCACAGATAAAGCACCTGGGATCAAAGAACATTTAGAGATTTCAGTAGGTGAGGTTCTACTAGAGCCAGTTGGGTTGTCTGACTATCTGGGTTGCATCCTCTTTGCGTTTTTTTCTTTTACCACTTGCTGACTCCTGATCCACTAGTGGAGACTGCATTGTAATTCCCCCAAAGAGTAGAAACCCTGCCCCGGCCAGGGGCGCAGACCCCAGCCACACATCCGGGCACGGCACCCACAATTAGGGCAGCTCTGACCAGAGCACAGCTCCCCTTCACAGCAGATGTTCTGTCCAAGTAAAAGTCAGACCCTATTAATATCCGCCATTTAACAGATGAGGACACCGAGGTACAGAAGTAACTTGCCCAAAGTCATATGGCTAGCACTAAAAGTAGGATTCAAACTCACCTCTTGCCTCTTGGATACACATTATACACAGATCTCATACACTCTGTAAGGTAGCTATGAATATCTTCACATACAGATACAGAAACAGACTCAGAGAGGGTTAGCAACTTGACTGAAGCTATACAGCTAACCCAGTGAATTTACATCTTATGTAAAAAGATGCAGAAGTAAAAGCTGCAGAGTCCAAATCGCTCTTGAAATCCTCTAAATGGTGGACATAGTTTTCTTTCTATATTGCCCAGTGCTGTGATTTTTACACAAACATGCTCAAGTTTGAGAACTAATGAGCTGGGCTGAAGGAAGGACCAGAAGGGAAGTCTGTGTGTGAAGATGTCAGGACATCAAATCGTTAAACCGTTTAGCCACTTAGATAATCATTAGGCCCCTGGCCCAAATGAGGCAGGGAAGAGGATTCTAAGCATTTCTGCCAGATTCACTCAATTGTAATTTAATGCTGGTGCCCTTTGGTCTTAATATATGTGAACAGACTTCATTGAGGAACTGTTTAATGAGTAACATGTATAAAAACACCTTGCCTTTCCAAATGAGGGTTGTACTAATATTTTGCGGCCTCCACTGACCAGCAATCGCTGTCAGGACCTTAAGGGTTGGGTTTCTGGTTCCTTACCATATAGGGGAGGGTGCAGTGGGGCAACTTGAAGCTGAATGTGACTCCCCTAGGCCCAGGATATCTGACTGTGTGCTACATATAGCTCCTGTGCTAGGAAAAAAACCTACCTTTTGCCATGGAGATAAAACCTGGTGACGACCTGAGCCAGAACTGGGCTTCCCTGGTAGCTCAGAGGGTAAAGAATCTGCCTGAAATGCATGCTACCTGGGTTTGATCCCTGGGTTTGGATGATCCCCTGGAGAAGGGAACGGCTACCCACTCCAGTGTTCTTGCCTAGAGAAATCCATGGACAGAGGAGCCTGGCAGGCTACAGTCTGTGGGATCACAAAGAGTTGGACACAACTGAGCGACTTTCACTGAAGCAGAATAGCTGATTCTAGACTCTCATGACACTTCTGTTTCTCAGGGACCTAGAACCAGGGAAGGTCCTCAAACACAGGCAGCAGATACAAGTAGAAGAGGGCAGAAGAGGATGAGTTGGTAAGACAGCATCAGCAACTCCATGAACATGAATCTGAGCAAACTCTGGGAGATAGTGAAGGACAGGGAAGCCTAGCATGATGCAGACCATCGGAGCACAAAGAGTCAGACATAACTTAGCAACCGAATGACAATGAACAGCAGCAGCTTCGCTGAGTGCTGGTATTCACCAACTCATGTGATTACTTCCCTTTTTCTCCAGAGAGGGAGGCTGAGGCCCAGAGGCTGCAGGACTCCCCACACCACAGAAGATCAGCAGTGAAAGAAGTTAGAATTCAGATGTCATTCTGATCGAGGTGTCCTTCATGCCTCAGAATGCTGCCTTCTGGTTCACAGGACATCCACAGGTGGATTTGACCTTGGGTCATCTATGTGGATGCACAGGACTCTGTGGGACCTGGCTCCCCAGGGGAACAGGGTGATGTTGGAGAAAAGGATGAGGATGGCCTAGGGGCTGAAGACACACTGAAGGGGATGGGATGGTCTGAGCCCCCTGAGCCCAGGAAACTGATGCCATAAGTGAGGCCCCAAGAGGCAGTTTCCTGCAGTGACACAAAGTTGAACAGGAGACCACCTGAGGCCACAGCATCTTCCTCTAGCCTTGCCTTTGTTCCACATGCCTCCCACATTCTATGCCTAGCTCTGGAACAGCCTGACAGGGTTGGGGAGTGGTGATGAGGGGTGGTCTTCCTTTCTATGGGCACTTCTCCTACCTCATTTCATTTCCTCCACATTACCACCCTGAGTTGGTTAAGTCATGATTGCATTTTACAGATGGAGTTCCAAGCTCAACGAGGGGTAGCTTGCATACAACCCTCTGTGTCCACTCAGTGGCACAGATGAGATTCCAGCCCCATCTTGCAAGAGCAGAAGCGGAACTCAGGAAGGCGTGGTATTCCACGTGGCTGCGGGGATGGTCTTCCTTGGGCGGGCCACTAGACTTATGGCGAGTTCCCTCATCCTGTAACCCCCTCCCTGCCAGGCCTTGTGCCCGCTGCTCTGGATGCAGGCGGGGAGTGAGGCTGGGCGCTAATTTACACTCGTTTAACTACAGCTGCCGCCCTCTTGCCATGTGTCTCTCCGCCATTTATTGCGCTTTCCAAAGCCCTGCCCGGCACTCAGGGGCATTTCCTGCCTGCACTAATGGAGGAGAATAGACGCATTATATGTGAATAATGGATTATGATGATACAATTTGGGTCTCTTAGCTCTCACAGAGCCTAGGCTGGCCTTGCATTATTGATAACTTACACACACCTTCCCGAGCGTGTTTATGTAAATATTTAATAGGGAAAGCAAGTTAACCCATTGGTTTCAACCATTCCAGAGCGTTGGAAGTAAAGGCAGTGAGGGCAACGGCAGGAGGAGGTGATGAGTCTGGTCCCTTTGGAAAAGCCAGAAAGTTCCCAAGATGCTTGCTTAGTCACAAGAAATGTGTAGCCTCAAAGTTCATGGCTTCCCAAGAACTGAGAGAGAAGGGCAGGTGCTCCTCACCGTGGGAAGACCCACCTGGGGTCAAGAAGACCCATGGCCAGCAGAGCACACTCGAGAAGGTTGAGGGCAGGCAAGTTCTGACTACTGGAATGCGGCAGTGGAAGGAAGGTCTCCCTGCTGAATAAACAGGACCATTGCTTCCCATTTTCCATAACTGATTTCCTGTTCTCTCACACGGCTTCCGCTTTTCACACTCCATTTCCTGTTGGAAGACGATGCTTAAGAGAGGCTGCCTGGGTTGCAGTCTTGGCTCCTCCACTACCAGCTGGGTGGGGAGATACTTCATGTCTCCGGGCACCAGGTGTCACATCTGTAAAATGGGGAGGTAACGTACTTATCTCATAGGTACTCACAGGTTGCTATGAGAATCCAATGAGATAATGTATCTGAAACGGTTTGTGTGGTATCCAGTACCCAGGAGGGGCCCGTTGCTTCCCTGTGATCATCTACAGAGAGTTAAGATTCACATGCTTTCACATAGGTCTTAGAATAAATGCCGTGGTATGTGTTAATTGGCAGTGTTCCTAAGTAGTATGGAAAATAGTTGTGCATCTCAGACACATTGAAATACTGCCATTATTTTGCTAATATTTTTTCTGGCAAGCAGGCCACTTTCTCCCCTCTAGGAAGTCGTGAGAGTGGGCATGCGCCCCATCTGCTAATGCACAGGGTACGGGAGACCTCCCTCCCCACCCCCACCACCAGCACCCTGGCCTTGGGCATCTCCCTCTTTGGGGTTCATCTCCCCAAAACCCTCTTCTCAGGTTGCCATTGACAGCCTGCCATTCTCCGAGCTCACTTCCCTGAGCTGCCAAGCCTTCACGCACACTGCCTCCTCTACCTGAATTCCCTTCTTTGCAGCCTGTGGTTCAGTTTCACCTCCTCCATAAAGCCTTCCATGCCTCGTGACTAAGCTCATCTCATAACTGAAATGCTATGCGTCCTTCTGCCCACCCAGCAGACTTGTGGGTCCGAGGTCCCGGGAGGCAGGGCTCTGACCAAACACTCCTACAGTCATCACCTCCACCACCCGGGGTCCCAGGCTGGGTGCTACAAGAAGGCAGCTGTGCACTAAAAGGTAATATTCTGTGCTCTTGAGGGAAGAGACAGACAATAACACAAGGGACAAGAAATTCTAGTGTGCAAGAAGATGATAAGCACGATAGAGGAGGGCCAGAGCAATAAGGAATCCTGGGAGTGTATTTCTAAGTAGGATGGTCAAGGTCAGCCTCCCTTTAAGCAAAGGTCTGAGGGGCGTGAGGGAGTGAGCCATGGACATCTGGGAGAAGAGGGAACAGCCAGGACAAAGACCCTGACATGGGAGGGTGCAGGAGTTCCAGGAACAACCAGGTGGGTGTGGCTGCCACAGACGGAGGAAGGGCTTCGCAAAGGGAAGGTTCTGATCGTGTAGTGCCTGGTGACTTTGGTCAAGGCTTTTCCTCCTGCTATATGGGATGGGACACTACTGGAGGATTCCAAGCAGAGGAGTGATAGGGTCTGACTTTATTTTAGACAGGATCAGGGGGAGCATAGAGCAGAGGGGGCAAGTACCAGAACCTGGACACCCATTACGAGATTATAAAAATTCAGATAAGACAAAATGATGCCTGGTCCTAGGATAGGGTGGGGCTGGGGTAGTGGTGAGAGAGGGCCAGATGTTTGGGTTCTAACAGAGGTGGAAGGTGGAGCTGATCAAATGTTTGAACATTTGATGTAAAAGAAAGAGCAGAATCAAGGACAAGTCCAGGCATCATCACCGACTGGAAGGATAGAGTTGCCATTGACCAAGATGGAGACAGTGGTGGGTGGGGCAGGTTTGTGGGGGAAAGATCAGGAATTCTGTTTGGGTTGCATCATTAGACATACTAGATTTGGGGTGTCTGTGTCTCAGGGGAGGGCTGGAATGGGCACATGGACCCTGGAGTCTAGATTTCTAAGTAAGAGGCCCAAGCTAGACTTATAAATATGAGTCATCAGATGGATAAGGTCACAAGGGAGAGAGTGTAAAGAAAAACACAGACACTGCTATGAGTAGAGATAGGGGAGGAAGGAGAGCTAGCAAAGGAGGCAGTGAAGAAGCAGCCTATGGGGTAGGAGAAAAATTTATTTGTTGAAATGTCAGTGTATTGGAGTGCAATAAATAATTATAATCAAATAGCTACCATTAATTGAACATTCACTGTTAGACACATCATATATAATTTCTCCCTTAATCCTGACAATTAGGAATTCTCATTCTCATTTTAGAGATAAGGAAACTGAGGCTCAGAAAGCTTAAACTGACCAAGATTTCATGGCTGATCACTACACAGCAGCAATAAACCCAACCTTCAGCTAAGCTCAACTAACATCTCTTTTTCACTCCTGAGAAATGGGGGTTCTTTCTAGACATTATTTTATTTAATGCTCTTAATGCCCTCATGCTGCAAAGGAGAGGTCATTTCCATCCATTTTACAGATGTGGAAACTGAGGCTTAGAGTCTCATTGAGCAACCTACTCAAAATTACCCAAGGAGGAAATGACTGGCAGGAATGTGAATGCTGGTCTCTTGTCTTGCTTGGACACTTGGGGTTCTCCCAAGTCTGCATTTGGAGAAGTGAACAGGGTTGAGGGATTAACAGTGGCTTCTCAGCTTGAAGTCCTAGGCCTCTTCCAAGGACCAGATGTCGGGCTGGTGCCATGGGGCCCTCTGCTGAGCCCTAGGCTGGGAGCAGAGAAGGAGAGTTCTCCATTACCAAAGCCCAGGCTGAGTGCTCCCAGGGAGTTCCCTTCCTCCCTGCCTGCCCAGCATCTGCCCTCCGCCAGCCCCTGCCTGGCTGCCAGATGTGCCAGCTGTGGCTCCTCTCCGTGGAGGGCCTCATTTATTAATTAATGTGGACACCAAGGGGGCAACTTCTCAGGCCCAGCCTCAGAGCAGATCTTGGCACATTTTTCAGACTTTGTTTAATAATTTATCATCTTTTAATCATAAAAATAATTAGCACAAGAGCGATAATCTGTGCTCTGCCGAGAGCAGACTGGCAGAGGAGTTTTCAGACGGTGCCAGGGCCCCAAGAACTGAGCTTTGGCGGAGGGGAGAGGGACAGGCTGACTCAGAGCCCATTGTCCACTCCAGGGCTGGCCTCTGGGAGTCAGAGTGGCAGAGATGCTGCCTGGCTTCGGCAGGGACTCACCAACCCATGTTTCTTAAGAATCTGAGGCTCCTGCTCCTCTCTGATCTGACTTACCAGCCAATCTTCTGAGAAGTTCCTTCTCTTCTCTAGGTCTTAATTTTTCCATCTGTAAAATAGGAGTTAGAATAGCTGGTCCCTAAGGGCTCTTTGTGCTTCCCAGGTGACACTAGTGGTAAAGAACCCACCTGCTAATGCAGGAGACATAAGAAATGCAAGGTCAATGTCTGGTTTGGGAAGATCCCCTGGAGGAGGGCATGGCAACCCACTCCAGTATTCTTGCCTGGAGAATCCCATGAGCAGAGGAGCCTGGCGGGCTACAGTCCGAGGCTTGCAAATAGTCAGCCACAACTGAAGGGAATTAGCACACACACCTACAAGGACCCTTTTGTTCAAGAAGCCGTGATCCGATGAGGCAGCAAATACAGAAGCAGTTACGAGAATGAGCTGGAGAGCCCACGAGGCCATGAAGCCTTCTCTGTGGACTTCTCTGCATCCCCCAGCTACTCACAGAGCCCTGGGAGCAAGATTCGGTTCTGTCGCACCTGAGCTGTATGGCCAGAAACAAATCCCTTCCCCACTCTGAGCTTACCCATCGGAAGAGTGGGAGTGATCATTCATACCCTGCAGGGAGGATGCAAGCCAGAGGGGGACAAGGCTCACCCCTTGCAGACATTGACCCCATTCTGCTCTGGATTCACCTGCAACTACCTGTCGAGACTGCTGGGCTTGGGAGCAGTCAGGGCTGCCCCTCCTCTGGCTGGATGCCCCAAGCCCCTAGGTAGTGAATAAACCAGCTACATGTCCTGCTAATGCTGGGGACATCTCAGGGGTCAGAGATGTCTACAAACCTGTTCGTCTACAAACTACAACCCTCCAGCCTACTGATTTTTTTTTTTTTTGGCTGCATCCGGTCTTAGCTGCAGCATGCAGCATCTTTCATTGTTGCATGTGGGCTTCTCTCTAGTTGGTGTCTCATGGGCTCTGTAGTTGGTGGCATGCCGGCTTAGTTGCCCCTGGACATGTGGAGTCTTAGTTCCTTGACCAGGGATCAAACCTGAGTCCTCTACATTGCAAGGTGAATTCTTCACCACTGGGACCACCAGGGAAGTCCCCTAATTTAATAAACAAAGTTTGAGTGGCATCCACACAGCCAAGTCCATTTATTTATGTGTCATCTGTGACTGCTTTGTTGTTTCAATGACAGAATCGAATAGTTGAAACAGAGACCACGTGCCCTAAAACTATCTGGCCCTTTGCAGAAAAGGTTTGCCAGCCCCCGATCCAGGACAGAGCACAGAACCCAGCTCAGACCTGTCCTCTGTAAAGAAGGGAAAGCTGGGCTGTTTTTCCACCAACTCCAGTCCCTAGTTGGCTGCTCCCAGGGACCCTCACAACTACCCACCCCAACACACACACTCAGTTATGGGGTGACACACTCTCCACCAGAGAGGCTCTCAGGTAGAGTCAAGAATGGGGAAGAGATGGGGGACCAGGAGCCAAGGGCTTCTGCCCCAACACTTCACTGAGCCATGGTGAGGACTAGATGAGGTCGCACTTCAAGTACTAAGTACTGGATACTAAGTATTAAGTACTGAGAGTTGGGAGTGCTCCCCAACATTAGGCAACCGTGATCATCACTGTCCGCCCCTCACCCATTGTTCCTGGCTCGTTCCAAACTGTGCTGCCTTTCCCCCCTCGCTCAGCCTCTGCATGCCCGCCTGCCTCGGGCTCTGCTCATTTCTGAGCCCTGCATCCCTAGTCCTGCAGAGAGAGTTCTTCTCCAGGTCTCTCTCTACCTGTCTGGTCAGAATGGCTCCAGTATCAACCCCTCAGGAAAGCCTGCCTCTCTGGCTCTCTCCCAAGGCCAACTGTGATTCTGCACCCTTGCCCCCAGACCTTGCAAGCCCACACTCTTGGGCTCTGTCCTCGGGTCTGAGTTTTGGACCAACCCTGGGAGGACTGGTGTCTGATCTCCATCCCAGAAACTCCTGCTTTCACCCCTGGTGAATTCTTCCCACCTGCAGCCTCCCCCTTCGTGGTCCTTCTGTCTTTCCTCTCTTGTGCCTTTCAGAGGCTGTAGGTTCCGACTGGACCCCATCTTTCCTGGGGAGTATTTTGAGCAGTCAGCTCTGGGTCCTTCCTGAAAAGGACACAAGCAGCTGGGTTTGGCTGAGATAACTGGGGCTCAGTAGAGGCTGTGATCAGGGATCCGTCTGCTCAGCCTAAGACCAGGGCCAGTAGGGTAGCAGCCAGAGTCGGTACTCAGTCTGGGTTTCTGTTCAATCTGAACAGAACTCAGAAAAAGCTTGGAGTCAGGGGCAAGTCTGTACAGAGCCAAGATCCAGGGGTCAGTCTAACCACAAAGCGCCGCACACCCATCTGGTTTATCTAACAGTCCAGCCCAGTCCATAGCATCCACCCCTTCGTTCACCTCCCTGGCCGTGTCCGGTAGCCTCCAGCCTTTCCCTCCCCCTGGGGCGCCTGCCTTCCCATGCGTGTGTACACCCTCCTGGCCAGGCAGTGAGGATCCCCAAGTCCATCTGTCTGCTGAGCTGTTGTGGGAACCGAGC
The DNA here is from genome assembly GCA_007570785.1 of Antilocapra americana. Lineage (NCBI taxonomy): Eukaryota > Metazoa > Chordata > Mammalia > Artiodactyla > Antilocapridae > Antilocapra > Antilocapra americana. The sequence goes on along the minus strand of ML661382.1, from coordinate 398,394 downwards.
TCAGCGAATGGGCCCGAGCCTGTCTCCCTCCGGAGCCTGCCTCCAGACTGTTGGCGTTCACGGCTCTGCCTCGCAGCCTCCGAGCTGGGCTCGCGCTGCCGAGTCCAAAAGCCGTCCACTGCTCAGTTCCAGCCAGCCACCAAGCGCTCCCCAGATGGGCAGGGACCGCACCATGCCTGCCTGCCTCCTGCCTCAGGCACTGCTCACTCCCTGCCAGGGGCCCAGAGGAGGTGCCCACTCCCCGGCTCACAGCCCACGTGGCCACGCAGGGTCAGGCAAGGGCAGGGAGCCAGGGCTAGCCCCAGTACCCTGAGCACCATCTAAGCAGTGATTCCCTTCAGCCCAGAGGCTGACCCTGGAAAGGCTTGGCCTTTCTCCCCCTAGGTGCTCTTTAGCTCCTGTCCCCTGGCCACAGAGCTGCCCAGAGGACTCTGGGAACCCAAGATGGGAACCCATGGTCAATGTGCTCTCTCAGAGCATCTGCCTGAGAAGCTCTGGGCAGCATGGGGTTTCAATAGGTAAATTTGCAAGTTGCATGAACTTAGATAAGTCCCTCTGTACCTCAATTTCCTATTCATAAATGAGCACAGTAATCCCCAGCTCACAGATTGTACATGCTCAGTTGCTCAGTCATGTCCAACTCTTTGTGACCCCGTGGACCGTAGCCCACCAGGCTCCTCTGTCCATGGGATTCTCCAGGTAAGAATACTGGAGTGGGTTGCCATTTCCTCCTCCAGGGGATCTTCCCAACACAGAGATCGAACCAGCATCTCCTGCGACTCCTGAATTGCAGGCAGATTCTTTACAGATGAGTCATCGGGGAAGACCTTACAGGTTGTAGTGAGAGATAAATAAATTAAAAAGTATAAAGCCCCTGGCATAGGAAAGAGCTTGCAGTGATACGTGTCCTATTTGTCTGCTCACCACCTCTTCTTATAGTCCCAGCACCCCATTTCTACTCTGAACTGGCCCTTCTCCACGACACATGGGTCTGACGGGGTGGCCAATTCTGAGACTTGGTCTGCCTGGCCAGAAAGTAGGCACAGCTGACTCACAGGTTGAAGCTGAACAGAGGGGGCGAGAGAATGAATGAATCGCCATCCTATTGACATCACTCACAATTTCTGGAATCTGACCAGACCCCACACTGAACCACCAGGTCACTGAGCCAATAAATCCCTTTTAGCTGAAGCTGTTGGATTTGGCTTTCTGTCCCTGGCAACAGGGTTCAGAAACAGAGTCTAAGCGTGTGTTATGGTCAACAGCCTTGATCTGAAGCCAGACTACTGGGGTTCAGATTTCAGCTCTGCCACTCATTAGCAGTGTCACGTTAGGTGAGTTACCCAACTTCGTGGTGGTCAGTTTCCACATCTGTAAAATTGGGGTGATACTGGTGTCTGCCTTCCAGGACTGTTGTGAGGAGTCAATGAATGAATTTGTGTACAACACTCAGAACAATTCCCAGCACATAGTAAATACCCTGTAAGTATTTGCTAGTGTATTATTAAATTCTTTGCTCAGTGGTTAAGAATGCAGCTTTTAGCTTCTTTGCCAATGCAGGGGATGCCTGTTCGATCCCTGGTGCAGGAAGATCCCACATGGCACGGAGCAACTAAGCCCATGCACCACAACTACGGAGCCCAAGGACTACAACTACTGATGCCCGCGCACCTAGAGACCATGCTCCACAATAAGAGAAGCCACCACAATGAGCAGCCCATGGTCTGCAACTAGAGAGTAGCCCCCACTTGCTGCAACTAGAGAAAGCCCTCACAGCAACAAAGACCCAGTGCAGCCAAAACAAGAACTTCACCTCTCTGCACCTCAGTTTTCTCATCTGTAAAATGGGAATGATGGTAGAGTGGGGAATAATGGCTGCTACTTCATAGAGTTGTTACCCCAAATTGTTCCCCCCTCCGGCATCACTGATTCAAGCACCCATTCTCTGATTATAATCTCCTCTCCTTCTTTGCCCGTTTCACGAAGGTCCTTCTTTAGCTTCACCAAGACCTCAAGTCCATAAGCCTCTTTAACTCTCTCCCCATCTGTCAGCCCTCTCTTTCTTCACTTCCTCCTTTATCTAGCATGGATTCCAAGTTGTTGCTGTTGTTTAGTCACTAGGTTGTACCCAACTCTTTTGCAGCCTCATGGACTGTAACCTGCCAGGCTCCTCTGTCCATGGGATTTCCCAGGCAAGAATCCTGGAGTGGGTTGTCATTTCTTCCCCAGGGGATCTTCCTAACCAAAGGATCGTACCTGCATCTCCTGCGTTGGCAGGTGGGTTCTTTACCACTGAGCCACCAGGGAAGCCCAGATACTTTCTTCATTCCCACTCCCATCAGATGACCTCATCTCTCCTTTCACTGAGGGAATGAAAGTCATTCAAAAACAAATTTCACCCACAAACCTACCTACATGGTACCCATTCTCTCCCCTTCTCAGGTGCTGGAGGAGGCATCTTTCCTCCTACCCCCTCCTATGTTTTGGAGCCCATCCTCTCTCACCTTCTCAGGAGTTCCACATTGTTATTCCTCCTCCCTCTTCTGTATCCATATACTTCCTCTTCCACCCCCGCCCTTTGGCTACACTGGGTCTTCAATGTAGGCTTTCTCTAGTTGCAATGTGCTGGTTTTTCTAGTGGTGGCACGTGGGTCAGTTGCCCCCAAAGCATGTGGGATCTTAATACCTTCCCTGCTGGCTTCACAGTAAAGAATCTGCTGCAAGACTGGAGTTGTGAGCTCAATCCCTGGGTCGGAAAGATCCCCTGGAGAAGGAAATGGCAACCCACTCCAGTATTCTTTCTGGAAAATCCCATGGACAGAGGAGCCTGGTAGGCTACAGTCCATGGGATGGCAAAAGAGTTGGACACAACTTTGTGACTACACACACACACTTTTGTAAGTTCTTAGTTCCCAGACCAGGGATCAAACCTACATCTCTTGCATTGGAAGACAAATTCTTAAACACTGGACCACCAGTGAAGTCCCCCGGTACTTCCTCTTAAGAGAATGAAGAGGATGTTTCTTATAAATATTTAAAGTTTAAATCTCTCCTTTGGATTAACCCTTCGTTGGCCACATCATTGTTCAGTTGCTCGGTGGTGTCCAACTCTTTGTGAGCCCATGGACTGCAGCACACCAGTTTTCCCTGTCCTTCACTATCTCCCAGAGTTTGCTCAAACTCATGTTCATGGAGTTGGTGATGCCATCCAAACATCTTACCTTCTGTTGCCCCCTTCTCCTCCTGCCCTCAATCTTTTCCAGCATCAGGGCCTTTTCCAATGAGTCAGCTCTTTGCATCAGGGGCCTATGTATTGGAGCTTCAGCATCAGCATCAGTCCTTCCAATGAATATTCAGGGTTGTTTTCCTTTAGGATTGACTGGTTTGATCTCCTTGCTGCCCAAGGAACTCTCAAGAGTCTTCTCCAGCACCATAGTTCAAAAGCATTAATTCTTGGCTACATGTCTCCCTCTAGTTACAGTTCTATAGCTCTCCCTGCCTTCACAGCCAAACTGCTTGAAAGAGTTGTCTTTATGTACTTCCTCATATAAGTTAGTGGTTAGGAATATGGGCTCTGGAGCCAGACTGCTTGGGTCTGGATTCTGGTTCCACTCCAAGCCAGGGTTTCCCTGGTGGCTCAGATGGTAAAGAGTCTGCATGCAGTGTGGGAGACCCAGGTTCAATCCCTAGGTCAGGAAAATCCCCTGGAGAAGGAAATGGCAACCCACTCCAGTATTCTTGCCTGGAAAATCCCATAGACAGAGGAGCCTGGCAGGTTATAGTCCAAGGGGTCACATAGAGTCAGACACAATTGAGCAACTTCACTCCACTCCTTGCCAGCTGTGTGACCTCAGGAAAACTACCTAACCTCTCTGAGCCTCAGTTTCCTCTTCTATAAAGTGGAAATAACTGCACACTTCAGTTGTTGTGAAGATTAAATGTAGAGCACTTAAAAAGAGCCTGCCCTTGGTAGGTGTTTACATCCTATTAGCCTTTGTTTATTATTGTGCTTGCTATACTGATTATTTCCTCACCTCCATTCACTCCTCCACCCACTAATCTGATCTGTTCGCCTCAGTTCAGTTCAGTCGCTCAGTCATGTCTGACTCTTTGCAACCCCATGAACTGCAGCACGCTAGGCCTCCCTGCTCATCACCAATTCCAGAAGTTTATTCAAATTCATGCCCAGTGAGTCGGTGATGCCATCCAACCATCCTATCCTCTCATCCTCTCTTCACTTTACTCCACCCAAACAGCTCTGGCTAAAGATACTAAGGATCTCCTCTCTAAATCCATAGGGCAACTTCCCATCTTTTTACTTGACATCTTAGCAAATTGACCATTCCTTCCTTCCTCAAGCATTCTTTTCCCTTTACCTCTCTGAGGATGCCTTTCCAGTTTCCATGACGTTTTATCCCCCTGTCCCAGACATAGCTTTGGGTGACATTGCTATGGGTCACTTATTACCCTCCATGAGCCAATATCTCCCCATTATATATCTCCAACCTAAGACTGCCCTCTGACCTTACAGGCAGTTTCTTACTCAACATTTCCACTTAGATTTCTCAACCACCCATGAGATCCAATATAATCAAAATGAACCCATAATCTTCCTCTCACCCTATTCCACCTAAAAAAATTGGTCCTCTTTCAGAGATCACAATCATCCAGTGTTAGGGGAATCACTGACCAAAATTGCCCACTCTGGCCAGACCAGATAGTAACCACTTACAATAGGAGGTCCTGGTAAGGAATTCGGAACTAATAAGCTACCACCAATCAGAAGAATTAGGGAAAGGTCAAAAGGAGATAGGAGACACCAGTCCATATGTTCTCTGAGAATCTTTCTTGCTGGAACCAATTTTGTCTGAGAGATGTGTGTGCCACCAGGAAGGACCCAGAGCCAGAGACAACCTGGAAACTAATCCCATCACCATAAAACCCAAGACTGCAAGCCAAGTGGCAGAGCAGTTCTCCTGGGTTCCCTTGGACCCTGCTGCTCTCCACCTGGGCACCTCTTCCCAATAAAGTCTCTTGCTTTGTCAGCACGCATGTCTCCTCAGATAATTCATTTCCAGGCATTAGACAAAAGCCTGCTCTTCGGCCCTGGAAGGAGCTTCTTTTCTTGCAACTTGTCCAGTTTTACAAGCCAGAAGTCTGGGAACCGTCTCTTCTTCATCCCCAGCAATCACTCTCCTGTCAATATTACATCCTCAATAGCCTTAATCACCTCTACTACCTCTGTCTAACTGAAGCAACTCTTATCTCTTTCCGATGTCTGCTTACTCACAAGTCTCCAGGCTGGACTCCTCTTCTAATCTACCTTCTGCACAGCACCTAGATTGAGCTTTTCAAAAAGTGAAAGTGAAAGTTGCTCAGTTGTGTCTGACTCTTTGTGACCCCTTGGACTATATAGTCCGTGGGATTCTCCAGGCCAGAATACTGGAGTGGGTAGCCTTTCCCTTCTCCAGGGGATCTTCTCAACCCGGGGATTGAACCCAGGTCTCCCACATTGCAGGCAGATTCTTTACCAGCTGAGCCACAAGGGAAGTCTCTGATCTTTTCAAAAGACAAGCTATTTTTAATCCACCTCTTGGCCCTGATCTCTTTTGTGTTAACTCCTTTCTGGGCTCCAGGTGGTGGTGGTAGAGAAAATGGCTGTCATACCTCCAAGGCTCACACCCTCTGCCTTTGAGTCCAGTTGTCTCTTGTCCAGAGTTCCCTGAAAAGTCCCATAGTATCTCAGTAGCTCTGATCAGACCATGTGCCTGTCCTCAAACCAGTTGTGGTGGCCAGGAAGATGCAATGTCATGAGTAGCTTCGAATGGGTTATGGGCCTATCTTTCAGGAATAGATGCCAACAAAACCACATGAACTAAAAAAATGGAGGAGAGGGGGATTTCCAAATGGCTGGTTCTACAAGGAGAATCAATAGCTACTAAGCACCAAAAAAGACTCAGGGGTCATCCACTGTGGTCACCGGGACAATTAATCTTTGTGTGTCAATACATCCCAGCGTGTTGAATACTAACCTCTCAGAATCCTCTGAGATAGGAGTTAGGGGAGAAAAAGATATTCAGGGGTAAATAAGTTTGGGAAAAATTGGATTCTATCCCCACTGCCTCTAGGGAAGCACAGTGCATATTAGCTTATTAAGGGCAAAGAAATCTCCTACAACCAAGGAACCTGTCTGGGTTTATTTAACCCAGCATTTCCTAAATATATATGAGCATCCACCTCTTCCCCTCATTTATGCTATAGAATTAACTTTTAAATATCTCACTGTGTTGAGTTCTTTTTTGTCTGCTTTTCAGGTTTTTTTCTCTTCCCTTTCTTTTAGCTGTGATTTTATATTGCTCTGGATGCTTCTGCTTCTAGAAGCCTCTCTCTCCTTCCTCTTCCTACTTCTAAATCCCATGAAGCCTGGACAAATAAGCATAAGGATCATCAAAACTACTTGTAAAGTAAGAGAAAGGAGCTGTGAACAAGGGCCTGATACATCCTCCTGTGAGTCAAGTGTGGTGTTTTGTCTTTGTGGTTCTGCTTCTCTGAGCTCCTGATCTTTGACTATGTTTTGGAAAGATGGGACTGTTGGGAGCCAAGTTCTGCATATGGGACCACTCTTTTCCACTGATCCCTCTCGATTATAAAGCAGAGTCCAGGAGAGATTCTGAAGCTCTGAGAGCGTGTGTGTATACAAGCATGCCTGAACGTATATGCATATATGAAAGGGTGGCTTTAGAGGAGCAGATGGCCGTACAGAGAGGACTATCTGTATGTAAAAGAAACACAGAAAGAGACTTGATGCAACTTAACCAGAGGAAGGGTAACATATAAACACAAGACATGGAGCTGCAGTGACATAGTTCCTAAATCCTAAAGCAGCCGTCATGGGCTTCTCTGATCTGATACTTGGATTTCTGCTCAACACGTCTCACGAACCTATGCACGATCTGGTACATAATCGGACCCACACACCGGCCTGCAGTCTGACTTGTGGTCCATCGCAGCTCCACCCAGAGACCAAACAGTCCAAAATCAGGCCAGATACAGGACTCGGGGCTAGCTGGGCAGGGCTGTACAGCCCTTCCACGCAGTCCGTAAAGGCCCTCTTTCAGGAGAGAGGCGTTGGCGGCCCCTGTGAGTTATGACTTTTATTATACAGAAAACAGGCCCATTAACTTCAGGTCCTCTGAAAAATGTGGTCCTGTAATCAGAGGCTGTGTCTGTCCTGATGCACGGTGGCACCAGGCCAGAGAAGTGCAGGGATGAAATAAACATTTAGAAAGACAACTGCATTTGCAGATCTAAGAATTGAGTTATATTCGTTTCTGACAGCTTCCTGAATCACAGCCCACGTCTCCACCCGGCAAAACTGGGACCTGGCCCTTTAACTAGACTCCATTTCACATAATTAAAGACTCACAAAATTAAATGGCCTGCATGGAAAGTGGCTTTCAGTGGACTAAATGCCGGGAGCAATCTCCTCGCCAGAGTGGAAAAGTGACACTAGCTTGCAGATCAATATCATCTCTGTTATTAATATCAAAAGCACATTACTTTGTTTTTGCCTGGCTCCCCTCCAAGCCTCCGGCCCTGCCGTGGAGCAGCCATTTGCTGGGGCCATAATTTACTTTGGTGAGTTTTTAAGGTATTGTTTTGTCAGGACCAATCACCGTGACGTTATAAATGGCTGGGAGGACGCGCGCTCCCCCTCAGTGGCATATGCAGCGAAATTAATTTTTAAAAGTTTCACGTCAATTACTCCTGTCCTTGAGTTATGCAAGAGGACAAAGGAGCAGAGACGTAAGGACGTGAGTGATCTCAAACAGATGAGGTAACGACACACAGAAGCCGGGGCTGCAGACCAGAGCAGACATTACACTATCTTTAATTGATGCATTGAATTAAACAATGCTAAAGCCAAATAAATATTGACCACTTAGCAAAGGAACCATTGATTTTTACGATGGACAACAATGCCATCCTCCACTTGGCTGGCTGGGGGTTTCCAGCTAGGGTCTCATGGGTTCCAGGACAACCGCTTGGCTGGACTACACGAGATGCCATGGCTCTTTGGTGGGACTTTATGAAATGGGTATCGAAGATTTTGCTGTTTCTTGCTCTGTCTGATTGTGTTCCCTCACTCTGGTCTTTATGTAGTCTCCTCCGGCACAAGTGTTTAAGGAGACTCCAAATTGGCCCTGCCTCCCTCCACTTCAGGGTTGGCAGCCAGGACGGAGGTATAGGCTTACTGTCCCCTGACTCCAAGGGCTCCGTGTATTTCCCATCCTCCTCCTACACCGCCTCCCTGAAGCTAGAAAAGTAGCTCATCTACAGAGGAGTTTTAAGGCAGGACAATGCTCTGTAAGATCCTATAATGATGGATATAGGTCATCATGCATGCTAAGTCGCTGCAGTCATGTCCAATTCTTTGCAACCCAATGGACCGTAGCTCACCAGGCTCCTCCTCTGTCCAGGGGATTCTCCAGGCAAGAATATTAGAGTGGGCTGCCATGCCCTCCTCCAGGTGATCTTCCTGACCGAAGAATCAGACCTGAGTCTCATATCTCCTACACTTATAGGCAGGTTCATTATCATTAGCGCCACATGGGAAGACACACACACACATGGGAAGACACACACACACATGGGAAGACACACACACACATGGGAAGGCATCACACATTTGTCCAAACCCCAGTGGTTCAGATGGTAAACAGTCTGCCTGCAATGCAGGAGACTTGAGTTCAATCCCTGGGTCGGGAAGATCCCCTGGAGAAGGAAATGGCAACCCACTCCAGTATCCTTGCCTGGAAAATCCTATGGACAGAAGAGCCTGGCGGGCTACAGTCCATAGGGTCTCAAAGAGTCGGACGTGACTGAGCAACTTCACTTTCACTTTGTAGAATGTAAACAGCACGAGTAAAACCTAATGAGAATTATGGACCTTCAGTGACTATGACGCGTCAGTGCAAGTTCACCAATTGTTAAATAAAGAGGTGCCACTCTAGGGCCGGGGGTATGTTGACAATGGGAGAGGCTATGCTTATGTGGGAGTGAGGTGTGTGGGAAATCTCTGTACCTTCCTCTTAATTTTGCTGTGAACCTAAAATCGCTCCAAAAAAGTTTTTTTTTTTTCCAATGGCTCATCTTCAGCCTTGAACGCAAAAAATATCTCTGATATCTTGTTTTGCCTAAAAATCAGTATAAAGAGGAAGACACAGGAAGGGGCCCACAGTTAGATCTGTATCTGGAGAAAGAAAGGTATCTCCAACTTACAGAGCATCTAGGATGCACCTAGTACTACACCAGTCATTATCTGCATTAATCCTCCTACAGACTCAAAGGTGGGTATTGCAGGATCAGACTTAAAAATGGGTAGCGACTTTCAGGAATGGCATCTAAAGCCTGTCAGTCTAGAAGTGGATTTCCACCACCTCACAAACCCCAGCTGCTCAGAAACTTCTGTGGGCTTTTCCCTCTAGAATGCAGGCTCCATGAGGGTGGGGATTTGTGTGTCTTTTCTGCTGTGTCTATCCTCAGTGCCCCGCACAGTACTTGCATATAGTAGGTGCCTAGTGACTATTACAAGAGTGGTAACATTTAACATCATCTTCTAAGACAGGTCACCATCTGGAACCCCATCACATGGAACCACCTGCCAGGACGCCTTCTACCTGGTGGAGTGAAACAAGGAACAAAGCCAAGGTAGGATGGAGGCAGTCAGCGATCCAGCAGGGCCACAGGGCTTTGGCAAGCTGCCCTACATATCTTATGGTCCCCATTTCACAGATGAGAAAACTGAGGTTCAAGCAGCTAAATAACTTGCCCTGGGGCTCAGACTCTTTACCCAACAGTTGAGTGACAACTGCCTGCTTCAGTTATCCAACCGTTTCCCCACATCTCAAAAGGCTGGGCCTCAGGTTTACCAAATACGCCAGATTTGGGGCACAGTTTTTAGCATTTATCCAGAGGCTGCCAGGTCTTGTGCCCATTACCCAAGGCACCATGCCCAGGGGACCACCCTCTGCAGGCACTTCCTGGAGACTGTGAGTGTGCAGGGAGGGCTGGGGGAGGGGGAGAGGAGCTAGATGTCCCCTGCTATGGAGCCCACAGGATCAGCCCAGCCTGCACTCTCCACATGGTGCGGGAAGGTGCTGCTGAGTTTGGTGGAGGGTGTTCAAAGGAAACAGCCTTTAATACATTCTTAACTTAATAAGAAAACACACAGTTCTACATATGTAGGTTAATTAGAACCAAATTAGGCAGCCTATACTGTGTTACGTGACAAACATGGGTTTACAACCAAGTGTTTACTGGTGGTATTCTAACAAATGTCTTCTTTCAATCACAGGTATTTACAAGAAGTACTTTTTAAAACGTATTCTTCTTTAACAAACATTCATGGTCTCAAGGTAATAAAGGAACAGTCCTTGAGAGAAAGAGCTATTCACATATTGATGATCACAGACCACTGCTGCTTTTAGTAAATACTTAGAGACTTAACCTCCAGATGTCAAAAATTCTAGTAAGTATAGATTTAATGTGAGTGTTATGGTAAATAGTACGTTGCCATACTTATCTTCTTATTATCTGTTTAAGCAAAGGGTGCTTGCTCATCTAGAGAAGGCAATGGCACCCCACTCCGGTACTCTTGCCTAGAAAACCCCATGGATGGAGGAGCCTGATAGGCTGCAGTCCATGGGGTCGCTAAGAGCGACTTCACGTTCACTTTTCACTTTCATGCATCGGAAAAGGCAATGGCAAACCACTCCAGTGTTCTTGCCTGGAGAATCCCAGGGACGGCGGAGCCTCGGGGGCTGCCGTCTACGGGGTCGCACAGAGTCGGACACGATTGAAGCGACTTAGCAGCAGCAGCAGCAGCTTGCTCATCTAGTGCTTTTGTCAAAGATAGGGATGCTTGAGGAGTTCTTGTCACTTAGAAAACATCTGTCAGGCACCCATCCTGGGCTTGCTGGGTGCAGGGCCCCAGGTCTCAGAGCTAAAAGCCATAGTCCTGGCACTTGAGGATCTCCTTGTCCAGCCAGGGGAGGGACCCATAAACAGACTTCAGAGTTTTTGCTCATGGCAGGAAGTGGGGGAAGGCAATGAGAACCTGAACTCCCAGGGAGGAAGTATGGGAGCTTAATCCCAAAGAGTGAATCAGAAATCTCTGAAGTAAAAGGAAAGACATTCTTGGCTGAAGGATTGGCAGGTGCAAAGACCTAGAAGCACAACAGTGTACAGTATATCTGGAGAAGAATTAGGTGTGGGCTAGGATTTCAGGCTCTCTTGAGCATCTACTTCCTGTTCTCAACGTGGAAGGGAGAGTGAACCTCGGCAGATGGAAATGGGATCATGTCCCTTGACCCAGCCCTCAAAGAGCTTCCCATTGCACTTAGGGTAAAAATCTAAAGTCTAGCCGTGGCCTACAAGCCTTTGCATGATCTGACCCTTGCCCACCTCTCCCCAGGTCATCCACCACTCCACCCTCACCCTCTAAGCTCCAGCCCCACTTCTGTTCCTTGAGTTGGGCATTCCTACCCTGGGCCTTGGCGCTTCCTCTTCCCTTGGTGTGCGGTATTCTTCCTTCAGATCTTCCTTCAACTGGCTTCTTCTCATTCACGTCTTGGTTCAAAAGTCCCTATATGCTAACAAAGCAGTACACATATACACCCCATGCCCTCACTCCCTTCCACTCATATCAACTTGCTTTCATGTGCATATCAAGGTGCACACGTGCATACGTGTGTGCTAAGCCACTCAGTCAAGTCCAACTCTTTATGACCCTATGGGCTGTAGCCTGCCAGGCTCCTCAGTCCATGGGATTCTCCAGGCAAGAATACTGGAGTGGGTTGTTGTGCCCTCTTCCGGGGAATCTTCCCAACCCAGGGATCAAACTCATATCTTTTATGTCTCCTGCACTGGCAGGTGGGTTCCTTACCACTAGAACCACCTGGGGAACCCATCAAGGCACATGTCATCCTCTAAAATCCCCCTGTTTATCCCTTGGATCATAGTACCTTCCAGAAAAATAATGGCCTATTCTTCTGTGTTCACTGCTATGTTCCCAGTCCCTAGAACAGTACCCAAACCATACTAGGTACTCAAAATTATCTCTTAAATGAATGAGTGAAAAGCCTAGAGAAGTCTTTGGGCTCCAAATCTGGGGCCATTTGACAGGCAAGGAAAGCAGAAGAGGAGATTCCTTCACCTCCCCGCTCAAGCTGTGGGAAGGAAGGGAGGAAACTGTAGAAGGTGGATGGAATGACAGAGGTAAGTTTGAGAGAAACTGGACCAAATCCAAGTGGGACCCTAGTATCCATCACAAGCCAGTAGGCAGATCCCCACTTCTCTGATTCTCAGAGGGAAGTGGGCTTGACCCTGAGACAGAGATGGGGGAATGTAGGTGAAGCTGATGGAGATCTTGGTGAGCATCTAGCACACAGCCTACCAGCCCCTTCTGCACGATGAACATCTCTGCAACCAAGGGAGGGGGAATAATGGACTGAACTGTGTTTGAGGCCGGAAGGAATTCAGGACTGGCCCACCTAAAACTTCATGTCCTCCCTCTAGCCTTGCCCTTTCTTGCCTCCCTGCTGTTCCCTTTGCCTGAAACGCAACTCCCCATGGCCCACCTGGCAAATTCCCACTCATTGTCCAAATGTCATCTTAGAAGTCCCCTCCTCTAGGAAGACTTCCCTGCCCCCTACCAGAGTGGATTTGAAGACATTCCCTAAGTAGAGCCATTATCATCCTATGTTGTCATCAACCACCTCCAGAATCACACACATACACACAGACACACAAACACAAACACACACACCGGGGCTGAAGTTTCAGCTCAGCCAATTGCTGATCAGTCTCTTTGAGCCTCAGTTTCACGTTTATAAAACTGGAGAAACAAGCTACATTTTACTAGTGTGTTGGGAGGATTATTTGGCATGGTATCTGTAGCTGGTGAGTCATAGGTTTTTAATAAATACTAGATATGATAATGAGGAAGAAGAAAATTTTCTGAATCTACCCCAGATGCTTAGTAGGTGGGCAGCTGGGCTGTGGTTAAAAACAAAACAAAACAAAAAACTGCCAGACTTGGAATCTGAAACTCTGGCTCTGCCACTAACAATGTGATTTGAGTAGGTGTCAAACTCCTTCTCAGCTTCCAGTCTTCCTCTGCAAGATGGAACTCCTATTACCTTCCTGATGGGGTTGTGGTAAGGATTACATTTATTCCATCATTTTTCAAATATGTGAAGAACACCTACATGGGCCTAGCAATGGGCATGGTGCTAAGGTCAGACATACTATGAACAAACTCTAATCTTTGTGTTCCTGGCCAGCAGGATCAGACTGGCAATAAAGACACTCTGGCACATGTATGCCTACATTCTGCTCTATTTATTGAGCACTTACTCTGTGCCAAGCTGGGAGCAAAACTAGGTAAGTGTCCTGCCTGATCAGAATTAAAGATAATAGTGAAGATTCGTTCAGCACCTACTCTATGACCTTGGCTTCAGTTCTTTAAGCTTCCTAAACATAGAGACAACTCACAGCTACCTCATGAGGTGGCAGGGAAGATTATATGAATTAATGCATGTGAAGCTCGGAGCAGAGGTCCTGGCAAGTGGTAAGTGGTCAGTAAATGGAAGCCCTAATTCTATTTATTAGCTCTCTAGGTAGCAGCCATGTGTTTAAAGCTTTATGTGCTTTATCTTGTTTAATCGTTTAACCTGGAGTGATAAGTACTAAGATACTACACATGAATTCGCCTATAAACTTAAAAGCCTTTACACATGCGAGTATTTGTTAATGTTTGAGGGGGAGGGGGGCAGCGGAGGACTGTGGGATGGGATGAAGCAAGATCAGCTAGCAAGGCTTCTGGAAAGTGAGCCAGGATGGGGTGATGGGGAATGGGGATGAGTGGAGCTAAGCATCAGAGGGCAGGGGAGCCAGCCTCTCTCCTGCAAACAGGGCCACCGGGGTGTTTCTGCTGCTGCAGAAGGCCAGATTCAAACAGGGCAATTTAAAAACATGTAAAAGGCATAAAGCGAGAGCAGCTGTGCACAGCTGCCACGGAACGCTCCATCGCTGCCTCGCTGTGGACTCTAAATGACAATAAACCTTCCACCCCTTATAAATTAAGCAGACTTTCAAAAAAACCATATCTCCTCCTGCAACTTTTTATGGCTGTTTGGCAACTTTAATCATTTTGCAAAATGCAATTCCTGGCCATAAATTCTCTCCCAAGTACAGATTTAGGGAGATGTAGAGGACTGCGGCGGGTTGATAGGTAAGTTTTAATCTGACAAGGCCAAAAAGTCTATTAGATTTATAGGGAGGCAGCAGATACCCTGTAATTACACCAGGCCCGACCTCAGGGGAATCTCGAACGTGAGGGGATGGGGGGAGGAGAGAGCAAGACGGGAGCAGCTGGGACAGCAGCAAGGGCAGGCTGGAGCCCCCTCTGTGTGCCAGCCCCTGGCCCTGGCCTTTTGGTCACAGGTCATGGTGATTTCCCACAAAGGTGAAAAGACCTTGGGTTCCAAGTCACGGACGCCTGTGATTGATGCACGCGCGCACAGACACACGCACAGTGCCTCTGGCCACGGCCAGTGCCTGTCAAGAGAAGCTGAGCTCTTTGGAACGAGGTCACATATCCCTGAATGAGGTATAGAGTAAGTGAGAAGGCAGTGGATTTCATTCAGTTACAGATTTAACAAATATCTAGTCCGCATTTATACCATGGGTCACACACTCTATGAAGCCCTGGGGACAGGACCATGGACAGCGTGCGAGTTGCATCCTGTCCACTCACCGGGCTCAGAGAGCCCAGGGTGGGTGCCATACACCAGCCAGACAGGTTACTTCAACACAGAGGAAGGAGAGCCTTTCCTGAGGGAGGTGCCCAGGGCCATCCCTCTTCTCTCACTGCAGTGCTAGCCTCCCTGAACCCAGGCCTGATCATGGGGTGCTCATTGTCAAACAGGACAGTCTGCAGGCGGAAGGTTTTAGGTAGTCAGCACAGCGTTTCAAAGATTCTCAATTGGGGACTTCCCTGGTGGTTCAGTGGTTGAGACTTCACCTTCCAGTACAGGGGGTGTGGGTTCAAACTCTGCTCTGAGAACATAAAACAGAAGCAGAATTGGAACAAATTGAGTAGACTTAAAAAATATTTTTCTTCAACTGGAAACCGGTTTTACTTTGCCATCACACCTAATTATCTTACACTCAGAGAATTCCTTTACATTATCTCCTGGCCCCTAAGGGCCGATGCATTTGATACACTTGGAAGAAGGCTATGGGAGGTGATGGAGAAGTGAAAGTTGTCGCAAGAGCACCAGACACAGCACCCAAACCCAGATCCCCATGGAAGTGTAGTGGGCAGAGGAGGACTGCTATAACAAATTATCATAAAATGAGTGGCTTATACAACAAAAATATATTTCTCAGTTCTGAAGGCTAGAAAGTCTAAGGTCAAGGTCTGGCAGAGTCATGGTCTGATGGGGACCCTCTTCCTGCTTTGTAGACTGCTGTGATGTCACTGTGTTTTCACTTGGCAGAAGGGCCAAGCGAGCTCCTCAGAGTCTTTTCTATTAGGGGACTAATCCCATTCATGAGGGCTCCACCCTCACGACCTTATCTAATAGTGACTACCTCTCAAAGGCTCCAACTTCAACTTCTCTGGTGGCCCAGTGGTTAAGAATCCACTTGCCAAGCAGGGGACATGGATTCGATCCCTGGTATGGGGCATCTGAGCCCCTGCGCCACAACTACTGAGCCCACTCACCCAGGTGCCCATGCTCTGCAACAAGAGAAGCTACCACAATGAGAAGCCCATGCACTGCAAATAGAGAGTAGCCTTGCTCATCCCAACCAGAGAAAGCTTACTTGCACACAGCAACAAAGCCACAATACAGCCAAAAATAAATAAATAAATAAAAAATTTTTAAAGGCTCTACCTCTAAATCTACTCTGAATACCATCACACAGAAGCACAGGGAAATGGAAGCCAACATACAAATTGGAGGGGGTGGTGACCCAAATGTTCAGTGCATAACAATGTTGTTACCCCTGAAACTGTGAATATGTTATATGGCAAATGGGGAACTTTGGTTGCAGATGGAAATAATTTTGTAAATCAGCTGACTTTAAAGTAGGAAGATTATTATATGTTATCTGGGAGAGCCTGGCATAGTCACAAGGATCCTTAAAAGTGGAATCAAGAGGCAGAAGAAGCGTCAACGTCACAGTGATGGAATGTGAGAAAGACTGGACTGACTTTGAAGAGGGAGGGACCACAAGCCAAGGAAGGCAGGTGCCCTCTAGAAACTGGAAAATGTAAGCATAAAAAAAGATTCTCCCTAGATCCTCCAGAAGGAAACACAGCCTTTTCAACATCTTGATTACGGAACAGTGAGACCCATCTCAGATTTCTGACCCGTGAGAGTGTAAAATAATAAATCTGTGTAGTTTAAGCTACTTAATTTGTGGTAACTCAGTACAGCAACAAGAGGAAATCGGTGACTTTTAAGCTGAAGCCCAAGAGATCAATAGCTTTAGGCTAGGAGTGTTTCAGGTGAAAGAGATGTCACAAAGAGATGACATCTCTCCATCTCCCCATTTTGTGTCCTGTACTCTGGAACTTGGGTTGAGTTATTCTGGGAATATGAAGTTTTTGCAGATCTGACCTCCATGTGGGTACAGTGTAAGCAGAGGCTGCCAAAGGAAGCCGACCCAGCAAGGAGTTATTTTGAGGTAAAATTTATTAGGCTTTGTACCAGGGCTTGTACTCAACATCTTCACAAGCAGCCCTGCAAGACTGGATCTCACAGCAGCTAAGAGTCTGGAGCCTGAATCCCGAGTACATGATTCACATGCAAACTCTACCTGCTACTAAATATATAGCTGCAACTTAACCTCTTGTGCTGCCATTTCTTCATCGTAATTATAATGATAATCATAGCACATCACGGGGTTGTTCAGAAGATCAGAAGAGTAAAGGACTTAGAACAGTGTCTGGCACTGAGCAGAGGCAGTCATTGTCAGGTATGGTGGACAGACTCAAAGGTGAGCCCCACCTCCTGGGGACTGCCCTCATGCAATCCCTTCCCACATATGTGTGAGCAGCTGTGACTTGCTTCGAACTGACAGAATCTGGCAAAGATGCTGCAATGTCATTCCTATGGTTACATCACATTATACAGACAGTCCTCAGCTCACGATGATTGGACTCATGATTATCTGACTTTACAAAGACATGAAAGAAATACAAATTCAGTAGAATTTTTACTTCAAAGTTTGGATTCTGATCTTTCCCCAGGGTGACAACATGTGTTACATTACTCCCTCTTGATGCTGGCCAGTGACGGTGAGCTGCAGCTTCTGGTCAGTCACACAGTCAGAAGGGTAAACAATTAATACACCTATGTCTGTACCCTGACATTCTCTTTTTCATTTTCAGTACAGTATTCAGTAAATTCCAAGATATTTAATACTTTGCTGTAAAATAGGCTTTATGTTAGATGCTTTTGCCCAACTGTGCATGCATGCTAATTCGCTTCCGTCGTGTCCAACTCTTTGAGACACTATGGACTGTAGCCTCTCAGGTTCCTCTGTTCATGGGATTCTCCAGGCAAGAATACTGGAGTTGGTTGCCATGCTCTCCTCCAGGGGGATCTTCCTGACCCAGGAATCGAACCTGTATCTCTTATGTCTCCTGCTTTGGCAGGAGGGTTCTTCACCACTAGCACAACCAGGAAAGCCCTTTGCCCAACTGTCAGTCAGTTCAATCGCTCAGTCATGTCTGACTCTTTATGACCCCTTGGACTGCAGCACTCCAGGCTTCCTTGTCCAATACCAACCCCCAGGGCCTATTCAAACTCATGTCCATCATGTTGGTGATGCCATCCAACCATCTCATCTTCTGTTGTCCCCTTCTCCTCTTGCCTTCAATCTTTCCCAGCATCAGGGTCTTTTCCAATGAGTCAGTTCTTCATATCAGGTGGCCAAAGTATTGGAGTTTCAGCTTCAGCATTAATCTTTCCAATGAATATTCAGGACTGATTTCTGTTAGGATTGACTGGTTTGATCTCCTTGCTGTCCAAAGGATTCTCAAGAGTCTTCCCCAACACCATAGTTCAAAAGCATCAATTCTTCAGCACTTAGCTTTCTTTACAGTCCAACTCTCACATCCACACATGACTACTGGAAAAACCATAGCTTTGACCAGATGGACCTTTGTTGGTAAAGTAATGTCTCTGCTTTTTAATATGCTGTCTAGGTTTGTCATAGCTTTTCTTCCAAGGAGCAAGTATCTTTTAATTTCATGGCTGCAGTCACCATCTGCAATGATTTTGAAGCCCCAAAAATAGTCTCTGACTTTCCATTATTTCCCCATCTATTTGCCATGAAGTGATGGGACTGGATGCCCAACTGTAGGTTAATGGAAATGTTCTGAGCATGTTTAAGGTAGACTAGGCTAAGCTATGATGTCCAGTAGGTTAGGTTTGTTAAACACATTTTCATCTTAAGGAATTTTCAACTTATGATGGGTTTATCAGGATATAACCCCACCATAAGTTGAGGAAGACCTGTATAAGACTACTTTTGCAGGCTGGAGACAGAGTCTCTCCCTGCAGGCTTGATGAAGTAGGTGACCATGTGAAAAGGAGCTGGGGCCACATCCAAGAGCTGACAGCCACCCAGCAGACAACCAGAAAGGAGTCAAGGCCTCCAGTCCTACAACAGCAAGGAAGTGAATTCCAGCCAACAATGTGAGTGAGCTTGGAAGCAGACTCTTCCCCAGTCAAGCCTCCAGATGAGAAAACATTTCACTCACACATTGATTGTAGCCTATGAGACCCTCAGAAGACATTCCAATTAAGCCATGCCAAAACCCCTGACACACAGAAACTGAGAAACATGTGTTATTTAATGACACTACATTTGTGGGATTTGCTAGAATCTGTGCAGAAATAGACAACTGATATGCCAGTTCAGTACTAGTATTTTTCCCATTTTTATAAACAGGAGGCTACGATTTGTAAATAGTGAGTACCTTCCCCAAAGTCATGTATATAATTAGAGGCACAGCCAGAATTCAAGCCCAGGACTGTCTGATTCTAGAACCCCTGCTCTTAATCACCACTCCAGGCTGTCTCCTTCCTTCCAGGGTAGCCAGCTCATCCTATCACTAGGCCCTTCAGGATCCCTCATCTGTTTCTTATCTTTCCTCTTCTTCCTTCTCCTCTTAATCTTTCTCCAACCTTTTGATCTTCTTCAACTTCCTTTCTCTCCTTTTCTCCTCTTTCTTCTCCCTTACCCACAGTGGGATAATTGCCTTGTCATGGTTCCTGCCTTCCCAAATCTCTCCCTGCAAGGAACCCTCTAGGACCACCCCTAGCAGAAACAAATGGCTTCAGCCCGCCTGGCCAGGACCTAGATGCCCACACTCTTTCCCCTGACCCCAGTAGAGAGCCTGCGCTCATCCTCCAAACAGGCAGAAGCAGAACCATCCCCCCCCACCCAGGCAGGGCTCCAAGGCTCAGAGACAATCACCACACAAGCCCCATGGCTGTACCTGCAGCTTCAGGTTCAGAACAGGTAAGAACCTCTGCCCCTCTAGCCCATCTGCAGGCCCCGGCCCCACTCCCTTAGCAGGAAAGGAAGAGGGACTTCTTTAAAGATGGAACAGAATAAAATATAGATAAACATTAGTCAAATGAAATTAATGCTTCCAATATTGTTTCAGGCTTGCTCATAGGCATCAAGCATTTATGAAATTGCAGTTTATCACATGGGGATATTGCAGTTATATATTAGCTGACTGCCTAGTGGCCACTCCAACAACTCTCTCTGGACCCTGGGTCGCCCTTCACAGGCAAAGTCAGCCTTGCTGACATTCATCTCCTTCCTCTGCCGACACATCCCCAGATGCTGATAAAAGGCCTTGCCCCCAACAACATATGAATATTTAAATGACAGTTAATTATTTAGCATATAATGATATTATTAGCATCCACTTCAGGGCTGGCTGTAGGCCCAGCTAAACCTTGTCCCATACGAAAAAGTGCCACAGAAAAGCCAAAATGCAGGCAAGCTCTATGTCTACTGCATCTGCAGGGACCTTTGTTATTTGGAGGAGATATCAATTCACAAATATGATTGCTAGGATCTCCTCAACCTGCTCTTTGTCAAGTCATGTGCTGGGTGAAGGGGAGAGATTTAACCAACAGAGTCTCTGTTCACAAAATGCTCACGTGCTCACCCTGCCAAGCATTTCACATGAGCTTCAGTGGATCTGTAAAACAGCCTTATGAAGTCAGGACCACTATTATTTCCCCTATCTTATAAAAGAGGAAACTGAAACATAGAGAAGTAAAGTGTCATCACAAGTCACACAGTAAGTGAAGAAGCTGGGATTCCAACCTGGACAGCCTGACCCCAGGGCCCCACTCTACCAGCCGTGGGCACAGCTTAAACTCCAGACAAGAGGAAGGACATGCTGCCACAGAGATGCAAGCAAGGGTTCTGAGATCTGCATGAGAGGAAGATTTCAGACAGAGATGAAGCAGGAAAAGTTTCTAGAAAAGGCAATTCTGGAGCTGGACCATGAAGAATGACTGGGCATGAGGCAGGGGTGCATGGGGGTAGGTAATGGAAAAGACATCACAGACAAAGGGAACAGCATGGGCAAAGGCTGAGCAGAGGAAAGATGCTCTAAAAACAGTAAGACACTGGAATAACTGCAACATGAGATTTGCATGGGGTACGTCATGGGAAGGCAATTTGGAAACAGATCAGGGAGGGCATAAGGTGCGAGCTAAAGATTCTGGGTTTTATCCCAAAGACACTGGGAATTGAGCAAGGTTGTAGTCTGCAAAAAAGATGACACTTTGGCCCTTTCCATAAAGAGGTGAAGTCTGTTTCTCTACCCCAAGCTCCCCATTGCATCTGGGCATGGTCAAGTGACTTGCTTTGGTGAGAAAGAATCTAGAAAAGGTGATGCAAGCAGGTATGTAAAGCAGACGCAAGAAGTGCTCAAATATTGGGACTTGCCCTCTTGCTTTTCTTAGAATCCAGAGTCCACCATGGAAACAAGTCTGAGGGGCCACATGGAGAAGAAACAGGGTATGCCAGCTGAGCCGAACCCAAACTAACTGACAGGTTGCCAGCAACAGACATATTAGTGAGACCATTTTAGATTGTGCAGCCACCAGCGAACCTGGTAGCAGACACATCAGAGAGCTCAGATCAGCCCATCTGGCCCAGACCAGAACCACCACCCAACTGAATAAGAGAAACATAAGCTAGACAGCACACTAAAAAGCAGAGGCATCACTCTGTTGACAAAGATCCATACAGTCAAAGCTATGGTTCTTCCAGTAATCAAGTATGAATGTGAGAATTGGACCATAAAGAAGGCTGAGCATCAAAGAATTGATGTTTTCAAACTGTGGTGCTGGAGAAGACTCTTGAGAGTCCCTTGGACAGCAAGGAGATCCAACCAGTCCATCCTAAAGGAAATCAACCCTGAATATTCATTGAAAGCACTGATGCTAAAGCTGAAGCTCCAATACTTTGGCCACTTGATGTGAAGAGTTGACTCATTGGCAAAGACTCTGATGCTAGGAAAGATTGAAGGAAGGAAGAGAAGGGGGCAACAAAGGATGAGATGGTTGGATGGCATCATTGACTCAGTGGACATGAGTTTGAGCAAACTCTGGGAGATAGTGAAGGACAGGGAAGCCTAGCATGCTGCAGTCCATGGGATCACAAAGAGTTAGACATGACTGAGTGACTGAAAAACAGCAAGCTAAATAAAACCATGATTGTCTTAAGCCACTATGTTTGGGGATAGTTTGTTAGGCAGCAACAGCTAACTGATACAAGAGTTTATAAACAAGGATGACCTGAGTGGAAGTTGTTTTAAAAAGATAACTCTAAACATGATGTAGGGGATGGGTTAAAAGTGGTGAAATTGCTGCTGGAGACCCTTAAGGAGGCAGGTGTCAGAGTCCCAGGTAAAAAGATGAAGATCTAATCAAGACAATAGGGACGGATAGATAGCTGTCCCAGGGTCCCCTTGGGAGACACAGTGACATCATAGAAATATGTTTTTGAGGCCACTCCCTACACACATACATGCACACATATACCCAACATCCTTGGTTACTTGGGGGTCCCACACTGTCTCTGTGTATCCCCTCCACCATCATTTCACCCCCTCATCCCTCCACTTACTCTCTTAGTCTGCTCCTTCTCCACCTCAAGAAGGAATTACACAAATAGTAGAGGCAACATAGTGGAGATGGCAAAGAGTACTGGACAAAGAGTCCAGCCTTTCCCCTGAGCGCCACTCCCAGCTGTGCCTCCAGCTGGCCATGGGACCTGAGGCAAACCTCTGCCCCTCTTTAGGCCTCAGCTTCTTCCAACACCTTCTGCCTTGACTCCAGGTTTGTGACCTGATACTTCAGATTCCCACAATTAGGAGGCCTCCTCAAGCCTCCCTGACCACTTTGTTCCATCTGTGCTTGGAATCTTGGAGAGGCAGATGTGCCCACTCACCCACTTGGCGCCTACCCTGGCCCTGGTGACGTTATAGGGAAACTGAAAGAGATGACCACGGACCACATGCGTCTTCCTCAAAGGCCCATCCCAGCAACCAGCCCTTCAGAGTTACTGCTCAAAGCCATCTGGGGACTTGGGCTCACTGGCCCCGACAAGCACAGCTAAAACTGGCCAGCAGATCAATCCATCCACTGAATGAACAGAATCCTAAAGATGAGGGATTCAGAGAGAGAGGTTGGGCACAAAGAACCCAGGACTTTCTGGGGACAAGAAAATCTAAGTGAAAACTTAGGTCTGTCATTTAATGGATTTTTCTGACCTTAGACAAGGGACTTAACTTTCCAGAACTGCCCCCTGCCTGAAGTGGGCAACAGAGCATAAACAGAAAATACCCAGCTCCGTGCCTGGCCCTCAATAGTTACTTAGCAAATGTTCATTTCTTTCTTTGCCCTGCCACCTCTGGCATAAAACAGGGATATCTGTCTCCTCTCCTCAAAATTGTTTTGTGACTTTAGGTAAGATAGCTCTGCAAAGTACTTGGCATATAATACACAACCACCAAAACTTATTCCATTCTTTAAGAGTAAATATCAATAAAAATTCAAAGAAACCAGGATGCATCTTTAATGTTTTACAATATGAAGTGTACCTGGGACATATTCTTGTGAATCTAATTTGAAACTAATTAAGCACCTAAGACTAACTTGTAGTTCACAGGATACATAGTAGAAGGAGGAACATGTTAAACAACACCAGGAGAAGGCAATCAGATAAATGTAGCATCTAGAATGATAAACTATAATGGAAAAGAAGACCAAAAAAGAGCCTATATGTGTATAACTGAGCCACTTTGTTGTACAGCAGAGATTGGCACAACATTGAACATCGACTATACTTTAGTAAAAAATTAGATAAATAAAAAATTATCTTGAGCTAAAAAATAATAGGTTAGCATCTAGAATATTCTCCCAAGAAAACTGGCATCTACTTTTCAAAAAGTTAATGTAATAATAATAATTTTGAAAAAAATAAGAGGGCTATTGTAGATTATTTTAAAGACCAAAAGCAAAATATATACCAACTGCTAAAAAGACATTTTAGAATAACTGGAGATATGAATATGAACTAGAAATTGACCGATGTGATGGAATTACTGTTGATCTTCTCACATGGGATAACAGCACAGTAGATATAAAGAAGAACGTTTTTATTTTCAGGAAGAGGCTGAGAAGTGTTTAGTGGTGAGGTGTCATGACATACGCAACTCATTTTCAAATACTACACAAAAAAGAGAGAAAGATAGAAATTTGGCAAAATGTTAACAAATGCTGGATCTAGATGAAAGATTTATGGGTAATAATTGGACTACCCTTTTAACTTGTCTTTAAGTTTTAAAACTTTTAAAACAAAATGTTGGAAGTAAGGGCACAAAACCAGGCAGTGGGTCAGAGCTTCAGAAGCAAACTCAGCCAGCTGCAAAGGTCCTGCCTGGCCCTGTGTGGCCAGGCCATCACAGGACGAGGTCTGAGTCACTGTTGGAAGTGGCCCTTCCGGTTCTGGCTCAAGCTGGAGAGGTCAGGAAGGAAGGGACTTAGGGGGTCAACTGCAACCCTACATCCCCCCACCCCCTACTTGGAAAAGTCAACTCCCCAGGCATCAAAGAGGGCACTGTCCCTGGGGAGGCTGGAGCCAGGAACGTTCTGCACAGTTCACTGCTCCCTGGCCGGGAGGTGGTCACTAGCCCCTTGGGACAAATGTGCTTTTGTTTTCATCATTCTGAGTTTTTGGTCCATGGTGGGAGAGCTGCTTTTGGTCCCCATTTCGAGATGCTCCTGTAGCCACTTCTCCCCAACTTCTTACTTCTGCTGGATGATAGGAGACCAGCTGCCTGGGTCAGGGGATATTTGTGGGATTTGGGGGAATGTTTCCAGGGGTTTCCGACTGCATGGGCTGAGCCGAGCAAACAGAGCTAACACCCTGGGGATAGATGAGGAGGGGACCCTCCAGAAGATAGGACTGGAGAACAACTCAGACTCCCCAGACAGAGGGCGAGTGGGATCTGGATAAGCTCAGGGAGGGAGTGTAGAAATTGTCATCCAAGAGGCTTCTGGAGGTTCCCATGCAGCCTGGACCCTGAGGTAACAGCCAGACCTCAGAATCCATGGGAAGGAGTCGTGGGACCCACAGAGTCTGGGGGTATGTTCTAGCTCCCTCGTTGACCTGAGTGAGTAAAGAGGCAGGACCCAGTACACTTGAGAGCTCACGGCAGCCTAGAATTCACGGACTCCTTCCCAAGGGCCAGTCACTGTGCTAGGCAGCGCCCATGCATTGCCCACTCCGTCCTCCTGGGAGTCCTGCTCAAGTGCCCCAACTATATCTGGAGGGGGCAGACCGTCTTCCTCCTGTGTCTGTGTATGGATGAAATACCACAGAAATATGAAATGATGGCTAGGTCGTGAACCAGGAAAAGCAGGACTGGCACCCAAATGGATGGTCACTCCTGTCCCCCCATAGGACAGTCTTCCTCCTCCCAAAACTGTCCTAGCTCCAACCCAGCCTGTGGAAAAATGGACCATCAAAACCTCAGTTGTGCACCATCAGAAAGGTTTTCCAGAGAGGATCTGATTGGATGTGTTTCCATGCATGGGGGATTCTGGGGTTAAATGAGCTCAGGAACTCCAGACGACATTTCTCTCTTGAAGACTCACAAATGACCCTCGAACCTTGAAGGCTCTGAAAAGTCCTGGAGTAAAGAAGCCTCCTAGTCCTGTGTAACCCAAAGCCTCCCAAAACCATTTGCCCTGAAAATCCTTCTTCTAACATAACACTTAAAACACACAAAACACATAAAACTCCGATTCTAATGTACTAGAACACCTTTAGGAAATTCTGCTAAGGAGCCATCATTCTAGTCTCTGGGGAAAATCTAGCTCTTGTTCCATCTCGCTCATTTAAATTGTTTCCAATACATGGACCAAACCGAAATTCAATAAGCTGCAGACATGAAGTCACCCCCAAGTTCCTGGAAAAAGCAGACATGAAGGAAAACACCCTTCTGAGCTGAGACCCTGATCTGGGGATGAGGGAGAAGGGGTGGGTGGTCTGAGGTGCTCCCTGGCAGTTCTGAGGAATTATTCACTCATGAGACCAGCTGTTCGAAACAAATCTTCCCCTTCTTAAATCAGACTCCAACTCAACAGGAACAACAGAAATGATGGTATGAGTCAGTCTAACTAGGAAACAAAAACCACCTTAAGAATGTATAATAGAAGGAATCAAACCATATTTATCTGCAGTTAGTGTACATTGGAATACATTTTTAAGGTTAACTTAATACATGTCCTACAAACAGATTGCATTATCTTTTTTTCTCCTTGTGCTACACAGTATGTTCTTATTAGTTATATATTTTATATACAGTAGTGTATATATGTCAATCCCAATCTCCCAATTCATCCACCTTCCTTCCCCTCCTTAATGTCCATACATTTGGTCTCTACATCTGTGTCTCTATTCCTGCTTTGCAAATAGGTTTGTCTACTATTTTTCTAGATTCCACATGTATGCCCTAACATAGGCATCCCAGGTGGCTCAGTGGTAAAGAATCTGCCTACCAATGCAGGATACACAGGTTCCATCCCTGGGTCAAGGAGATCCCCTGGAGGAGGAAATGGCAACCCCTTCTAGTATTCTTGCCTGAGAAAGCCCATGGACAGAGGAGCCTGGCAGGTTACAGTCCATGGGGTCACAAGAGTTGGACACGACCGAGCACAACACAGCAGCAGCAGAGTTAATATATAATATTTGTTTTTCTTTTTCTGATTTACTTCACTCTATATAACAGAACAGATAAATTCATGCAGTTAGAAAGTACATCAGTCGATGCCAGGAATTGGGGTGGTGAGGGTGGGTGGGAGGTTAGTGTTTAATGACATAATTTCTGTTTAACAAGCTGAAATTTTAAGGAGATATATAATAGTGAGGGTTGTACAACAACGTGGATGTACTTAGTGCCACTGAAATGCACAGATAAATATGGTAAAAGTAATATGCTTTCTATTATGGGACTTTTACCACAATAAAAAAATTGAAAAATAATAAAATAATAATAGAAGCAACATCAACAACAAGAATAATGTATATTAGAAGGAATTTAATGCAGAAAGCATTCAGGTATGACCTAAATCAAATCCCTATGACTATACAGTGGAAGTGAGAAATAGATTTAAGGAACTACATCTGATAGACAGAGTGCCTGATGAACTATGAACAGAGGTTTGTGACACTGTACAGGAGACAGGAATCAAGACCATCCCCAAGAAAGAGAAATGCAAAAAGGCAAAATGGCTGTCTGAGAAGGCCTTACAAATAGCTATGAAAAGAAGAGACGTGAAAAACATAGGAGAAAAGGAAAGATATACTCATCTGAATGCAGAGTTCCAAAGAATAGCAAGGAGAGATAAGAAAGCCTTCCTCAGCGATCAGTGCAAAGAAATAGAGGAAAACAATAGAATGGGAAAGACTAGAGATCTCTTCTAGAAAATTAGAGATACCAAGGGAACATTTCATGCAAAGGTGGGCTCAATAAAGGACACAAATGGTATGGACCTAACAGAAGCTGAAGATATTAAGAAGAGGTGGCAAGAATACACAGAAGAACTGTACAAAAAAGATCTTCACAACCCAGATAATCACAATGGTGTAATCACTCACCTAGAGCCCGACATTCTGAAATGGGAAGTCAAGTGGGCCTTAGGAAGCATCACCACAAACAAAGCCAGTGGAGGTGATGGAATTCCAGTTGAGCTATTTCAAATCCTAAAAGATGATACTGTGAAAGTGCTGCACTCAATATGGCAGCAAATTTGGAAAACTCAGCAGTGGCCACAGGACTGGAAAAGGTCAGTTTTCATTTGAATTCCAAAGAAAGACAATGCCAAAGAATGCTCAAACTACCACACAATTGCACTCATCTCACATGCTAGTAAAGTAATGCTCAAAATTCTCCAAGCCAGCCTTCAGCAATATGTGAACTTCCAGATGTTCAAGCCAGATTTAGAAAAGGCAGAGAAACCAGAGATCAAATTGCCAACAATCTGCTGGATCATCGAAAAAGCAAGAGAGTTCCAGAAAAACATCTATTTCTGCTTTATTGAATATGCCAAAGTCATTGACTGTGTGGATCACAATAAACTGTGGAAAATTCTGAAAGAGATGGAAATATCGGACCACCTGACTTGCCTCTTGAGAAACCTGTATGCAGGTCAGGAAGCAACAGAACTGGACATGGAACAACAGACTGGTTCCAAATAGGAAAAGGAGTACGTCAAGGCTATATATTGTCGCTCTGTTTATTTAACTTATATGCAGAGTACATTATGAGAAATGCTCGGCTGGAGGAAGCACAAGCTGGAATCAAGATTGCTGGGAGAAATATCAATAACCTCAGATATGCAGGTGACACCACCCTTATGGCAGAAAGTGAAGAAGAACTAAAGAGCCTCTTGATGACAGTGAAAGAGGAAAGTGAAAAAGTTGGGTTAAAGCTCAACATTCGGAAAACTAAGATCATGGCATCTGGTCCCAATACTTCATGGCAAATAGATGGAGAAACAGTGGAAACAGTGGCTGACTTTATTTTGAGGGGCTCCAAAATCACTGCAGATGGTAATTGCAGCCATGAAATAAAAGGGAAAAAAAAAAGACACTTATTCCTTGGAAGGAAAGTTATGACCAAGCTAGACAGCATATTGGAAAACAGAGACATTACTTTGTCAACAAAGGTCCGTCTAGTCAAAGCTGTGGTTTTTCCAGTGGTCATGTATGGATGTGAGAGTTGGACCATAAAGCAAGCTAAGCACAGAAGAATTGATGCTTTTGAACTGTGGTGTTGGAGAAGACTCTTGAGAGTCCCTTGGACTGCAAGGAGATCCAACCAGTCTATCCTAGAGGAGATCAGTCCTGGGTGTTCATTGGAAAGACTGATGTTGAAGCTGAAACTCCAATACTTTGGCCACCTGATGCAAAGAGGTGGCCAAAGGATTGAAAAGACCTTGGTGTTTGGAAAGATTGAGGGCAGGTGGAGAAGGGGACAACAGAGGATAAGATGGTTGGATGGCATCGCAGACTCAATGGACAAGGATTTAGGTGGACTCCAGGAGTTCATTATGGACAGGGAGGCCTGGCATGCTGTGGTTCATGGGGTCGCAGAGTCGGACACGACTGAGAGACTGAACTGAACTGAATGCAGAGAGTTGGTTACACAGATGATAGAGAAACTGAAAGCCAACTAGGTGTCAGAGAGATGCCCAGAGATTAATAGGAAACCACTGTTACCTCTTATTGGAGAAAAGGAAAGGTGGAGGTGGTGTCACTGGAGCCCCGGGGCTAGGTTCTAGCAGAACTGGACTACAGAAGGCAGAGGAGTTGGAGCCACGGAGGGTAGATGGCCTTTGCCAGAGAAGCTACCAAGTCAGAAAGGGCAGAGGACCGGTATCCAAATTCTCACCAGCCAGGCTCCCACCAGTCCCTCTTACTGGCCCAAACCAGAGGAGCTTGCAAATGCAGCCTGCAAGGGTCAGCTCCCACCACACACAGAGTTGTGATTCCAAAAGAGATGTGAGCACAAACAGGCTCAGGACAGGCGTGACTCCCACAGTCAGTATTTCACCAACTCCTGAGTCTCACTCCTCTCTCCCAAGGCCTCCACAGGGAGGAAAAGAGAGGAAGTATTGAGGCTCCTCCAGCTTCAACCTGACGGCCGTGGGTGTGAGAGATCCCTCCTCTGAGCACAGGCAGAGACCCCCAAAGACAGACCTGCGTGGGAGTCATCAAGCCACTTGGCAAGACTTACAGTACCCCGCCTGCCATCCAGAGCTCTGAGCTCCGTGGAAGTTGTGGGTTGGATTTTAAACCCAGCAAAATTCAGGCAGAGGGCACCTGAAATCTGACCACACTTGACCCCTGAATCCCAGCTACCCAACCCCAGCCAAAGCCATGGTAAACTTCATCCGTATAGCCTTCATAGTCTCAAAGGTTCACCAAAATAATTTGAACAGCAAAAAGCTGAAAAGGGTCGAGGTGGTTAACGTAGATTGGATTTCCTAGGAAACAGACTCTGAGGTGGGTATTTGTGAGTAGGGAATGTGTGGGAGTCCAACCACTTCCAGGGAGTGAGGGCTGCAGAACTGAGGAGAAGCATTTAAATGGTGATGCAGCTTCAGCAAAGGCCTCAACCCACCCCATGGGAAGCCCTAGGGCTTGAGTGGGACTGCAGAGAAGGCTTGAATTGAGGCCTTTCACCTCACAAGCTGGTCACTGGATGTGGGCTCCCCTGAGAAGGAGGTATCACCTTGAGTGAGGCAGGTGTCTGCAGCCAAGGGCAGCTCCCGGCAAGGAGCTCAGCGGGGAGCATCACCTCTCCAGAAACTAAGGGAAGAAGTACTCCCATCCTGAAGAAGGATCTGGGTACCGCACCACAGCATCCACTACAGGTGCCCAGAGCCAAAAGAACCTTCCAAGCAGAAGGGACCCAAGACTGAGGGAAGTCTTTTGGGAACCAACTTTTCTTAATGTTTTTGTTGTTGTTCTCTTTATACATCTTATATACATTGAAAGGGGAGAGTGAGGGATACTACATGAGCATCTGAGTCAAAGCTTTTCCCATCCCCCCATGACACTGGTGATACCTAGATATTCACCTTGTTATGTGAAGAAACAGGGTGTCCTGATACACAGGTTATCACTTTGAAGCGTCCCGATAAAAGAACTATGCTCCTATGTTCATTGCAGCATTATTTACAATAGCCAAGACATGGAAGCAACCTAAATGTCCATTGACAGGTGATGGATAAAGATGTGAATGGAATACTATTCAGCCATTAAAAAGAATGAAATAATGCCATTTGTAGCAACATGGGTGAACCTAGAGATGATCATACTAAGTGAAATAGGCCAGACAGAGAAAGACAAATATTATATGATACTGTTTATATGTGAGCTCTAAAAAAAAAAGATACAAATAAACTTATTTCCAAAACAGAAAGAGACTCACAGACATAGAAAACAAATTTACCATTACCAAAGGGAAATTGAGGGTGGGGGGAAGGATAAATTAGGAGGTTGGGATTAACATATACACACTACTGTATATAAAATTGGTTACCAACAAGGACCTGTTGGTTACCAATAAGCAACTGTATAACACAAGGAACTATATTCAATACTGTGTAATAATCTATAAGGGAAAAGATTCTGAAAATAATATATATATAGCAGCTGTGCTGTACACCTGAAGCTAACATGATATTGTAAATCAACTATACTTCAAAATTTTAGAAAGTAATATAAACAGTTTATATTGCAAATAAACTGATAAGGTCCATTTTACAAGTTCAAATAAATGTGGAGTAAAATGAAATCTGAACAAAAGGGGGCTGATGTGGGTTTCAGAAACTCCTCTTTCAAACACCAATTAGCCAGCAAAACCAGCTCTTTATCAAGGACACTCCTGGTTTGTGCAAATAAAACCATGGCAGTGGCATCCAGGAAACTGCAGTTCTTTCTTTCTCTTTGGAGACAAGGAGACAGGCATTCAGCCACCTAGAAGCCAGAACGAGCATTTTCAGAGAAATTAGTATAATGAGTGGGTCAGTACTTACCACTGTTCTAGCTCTGATAAGTCACAAGACTGGTCCTCCTGACCCCCCTCTTTGACTTGTAGCAAAAATCGGTCGGTCTTGACCTAATACAATGGCTTCTGTTCATGGAGATTCCAGACTACAGCCTTAAAAACACACAGCTCTTTTCATAAAGATATTTTTCAGGTCAGACAATATCTGGAAATGACATGGTCATATGAAAACCTAAACCATCTATGACTCTCCAAACCACACCCCCTGTGCCACAGCCCCATCAAGCCAGCCACAGTCCAACCATAAGAAAGGAAGTTAGCAGAGAGGTGCCATCTCCCTGTTACACAGGCCCCCAGCAGCGTGGAGAAAGAAAGTCACTGCATCAGAAATATAGTGGACCTCGGTGCTATATTTGAAATTTGAACTTTTCAGACCAAGCCTGGGAATTTTCTGCTGTTGGCAGTAAAAGAAGTGACCCTCCTGGTGCCAAGGTGTCAGACTTGATTGTCAGACCACACACACAGAGGAGAAACAACAGTAAAAAAAAAAAAAAAAAAAAAAGGTTCACTCTTCATTCAGCTGTCTGTTTACTGAGCGCTTTCTGTGAGCGGGGCACTTGCAATGGAGCAGTGAGCAGAGACGCAGGGGCCTTTTCCCCTGGAGCTCAGAGTCAGGGCAACATGGGCTGGAAAAACTAGCATCGCAAATAGAGGGAGGAAATGCTATGAAAAGCACTGCCCGTGACTGTGGGAGCTCGTAGCAGCAAAGCTGACACAGCCTGGAAAGTCAGAGGCCAGGGCAAACAGACTCTCGTTGGCTAAGGGCTGCCCCACATATTTCTCTATTTGTCGGCATCGTATATGTGTGTGTACATATGTTTATATACATACACACACTAAGCATAGATTCTTAAGCCAACCATGGAGTAACCTGCATATCATTCTCCTTCCAGAGCAGATTGTGCTGGTCTCAGCTAACCTTGCTGTTGTCTTAGTTTTTAACTGAAGTATGAAAGTGAGAGTGAAAGTGACATTCAGTCGTGTCTGACTCTTTGCGACCCATGGACGATACAGTCCATGGAATTCTCCAGGCCAGAATTCTGGAGATGGTAGCCATTCCCTTCTCCAGGGGAATCTTTCCAACCCAGGGATCAGAAACAGGTCTCCCACACTGCAGGCAGGTTCTTTAGTGTCTGAGCTACCAAGGAAGCCCAAGAACACTGGAGTGGGTAGCCTATCGTTGGTTTAAAATATTGTGTTAGTTTCAGGTGTATAGCAAAGTGATTCAGTTATACTTATAGTGTTAGTCACTCAGTCGTGTCCAACTCTTTGTGACCTCATGGACTGCAACCTGTCAGGTTCCTCTGTCCATGGGATTTCCCATACAAGAATACTAGGGTGGGTTGCCATTTCCTACTCCAGGGGATTTTCTAGACCCAGGGATTGAACCCGGGTCTCCTGCATTACAGGCAGATTCTTTACCATCTGAGCCACCAGGGAGATTCTTTTCCATTACAGGTTATTACAAGATATTGAATATGGTTCCCTGTGCTATACGTTAGGTCCTTGCTATTTATCTGTTTTATATATAGTATTGTGTATCTGCTAATCCCAAACTCCTAATTTATCCCTGCCCCCTTTTTCCCTATGAATAAATTTGTTTTCTATATCTGCAAGTCTATTTCTGTTTGGTAAATAAGTTAATTTGTATCATTTTTTTAGATTCATGTAAATGATACGAGATGATATTTGTCTTTCTCTAATCCTGCTGTTGACTTAGCGAGCTCCTTCAGATACTGGTGATGATCGTTCCTGTCCAGAGTGAGCCGGGCAGGTCAGAGTCCTTATCCAGGACAGAAACTTAGCAGGGGAGCATCCTGTCCCGATGCACCTGCTTTGGAGAGGGTGTAAGAATTTGGATGGGGATGGGCCTGCAGGCCTGTGAGGAAGACCCTGCGAGCCTCACCGTGTATGCGGTGTGTGCGTGTGTGTACATGCCTACATCTGAGTCTGTGTGTCATGTGAGCTCACATGCGGAGGTGTGGATGTTCCGTGTTCTGCTGAGGCGGGGGCAGAGGGGAGCACCTCATTTTCCTGGATCGGCAGTTTTGTGGCTCAGCGCCTCTGGGAGTTGGGCACTCACTGCCTGCCCTGGTGTTCCTTACAGCTGTTTTGCCTGCAGCAGTCACACTGTTGAAAAATCTGGGTCCCTCTGACTGCTCAGAGACTGCGCAAAGGCAAACAAGTAGGATTCGTGGCCATTTTGCAATTCTTGCTCATTAGACATGTCTGGGGCCTTGCGAGTGAGCTCTGAGGATAAATAAGTATAAATATTATATTTGCCTCCAGGTTATCTTTAAAAATGTATTTCCCTCTCCCTCTACCTGCCCCCCCAGCCCCCACGAACAACTGCCAGTGCCTCCAGAAAACTCCTGGGTATGGGAAGTGCCATCGTGAGAGTCTAGGGTCTTTGCAAGCCGTTTGTTTCTCAAGGCTGGGCCCCATTGCCTGGTCCATGGGGTGGCCACAGGCACCAGAGCACCCCATGAGATTCTTGGTGCCCCCTGGGGGCAGAGCATGAAGGTCTCCTATGTCCTGAGAGTCAGAGCCACCCAGCAAACATCCCACACAGAGGACCAGGGCCTTCTTCCTCACCAGTTGTGCCCAGCCAGCGCAGGCAGGGGCTCAGAATCACATGTGCTAACCCTCAACTAACAAGGTGGCACCACCCAGAAGCGATGGAGACTCCCACACCTGCAAGAGAAGGTCTAGGCCCTTCCGATGTTTGGGTCATTCGGCGTTAAAAGAGAAAACCGACTCTAGTAACTCAAGGCAAAGGGGAGATTTGTGGGAAGTGTATGGGAATTCTGTTCTCTTCCCCCAGGATCTACTGACTCTGCAGTGTTTTCCAGGGTGGGATTCAGGAAGTAGTATTTTTAGAAAGATGCTGAGTGACACTGGTATCCAGCCAGAGTTGAGAGCTCCTGGCATGGACTGAGAAGCAAACAGGGCAGAGCCCTGCCCGTCAAGCTTCGGATGGCTGTGAGCATCAGAACCCACACTGGGGCAGAGAACCTTCTCTGATCCCCTCCCTCCTCTCCAGTTACAGCAAAGTATCAGCTCTCTCTACCCATGATAGCCTTTCAGTGGTCTAAAAAGAATTCCCCGCATGGATCTTCTCCAGGCTGAGCTGCCTCAGGCCTGCCTCACAGAACAATACTTCCAGTCCTCCCCCTAACCCCAGCATGGAGGCCTTGGGCCCCTGTCACCTAAAATACAAGACACAGTGGGATCCTCTCAGTGTCTAGCCAGAATAGCAGGTCACGGGCTGCCCCAACCATGGAGACTGTCCATCCTCCCTTCTGCCTGTCCTGGTAAAGAGACCTTCTTGGACTCTCTATGTGAGATAGGATTGCACTCCCCCTATCAGCATGAAAAAGTGCCCCCCAATTGCATAACAATAATAGTTACAATTTGTTTAATACTTCCTGTGAACCACCTGTTCTGTGGATTGCTTTACAAGTATGATTTATTTAATCTCTACTATAGTGATGTTAGCACTATTAACATTTTGCAGATAAGGAAACTGAGGCTCAAAGGATAACCATCCTAAGGTCCCACAGCTTGAATCCAGGTCTATAGTGCTTAAAACAGCTGCCTATCTGGACCGCCCCACCCCACCCCCTCCTAGTGACACTATAGACATGGGAACTTCAGAGTCTGCACATGGAGATTAGAGCTTCTCTGGAATCCTGAAAATAGATGAAGCGTCCCTTACTGGAACATGACTGGTCTCCACCTATTATCTAATCCCTGACTCCTATCATTCTACTTGCTGGACTCTCTGTGGTACGACCAGAGATCATGGGCTACATCAAGCCTGGAAACAGAACTGGATAGTAAGATAAAAAGAAGTTCAGAGATGGAAGACCCCCTAGAAATCACCCAGTCCAACCCGCTCA
This sequence comes from Antilocapra americana, assembly GCA_007570785.1. Lineage (NCBI taxonomy): Eukaryota > Metazoa > Chordata > Mammalia > Artiodactyla > Antilocapridae > Antilocapra > Antilocapra americana. The sequence goes on along the minus strand of ML661382.1, from coordinate 363,225 downwards.
TCATGCAGGGGGGAAACCAGCCCTAGAGAAGGAAAGAGCTCCTCCCACTTTAAGAGCTACTTAAAGCAGAAATGGCAAGGGATCTTATCTCTCATACCAACTCTTGCTAGTTGGCTGCCTTTGAGTATTTTGTTGAGAACACTTCTGGCGCCATATCTGGGTTCAGTGGGAAGGAATGCATAGTTAATAGTCAATGACAAACAAGGCTTCAGGAAGAAGTAATGGTAGTAAGCATGCCAAGTAACACCAACTCTGTGTCAGAGCCACGATTCAGTCTCGGGTGTCCTGACTGCAAGTCCAATGCCCAGCAGGCACAAGCATTGTAGTTAATTGTGAAACATTCTAGAAAATTCTGTTCTAGAAAGTTGTAAAACAAGCAAACCTCAAAGTGTCTCAGTGATTGTCTTAGGCAGAATATATTTGGTTGCCAAGACTAGAAACTCACTCAAGTTAGCTTAAGTAAGTGGGAGCTGGTTGCCAGAATATGATAGGCAATCTCATAGGCCAGACAGGAAACAGTGCATCCAGCCCACAAGAGTCAGGAGTGGAAATGTAACCTCAGGGACACAGGCCATGCTGTTTGCCTCTTAAAGACACATGTGGCAGAAACTATTCGTTGCCTGTACAATAGTGACTCCACCACCTTCTTCTGCACCAACAGGACACAGAGTTTGTACAGAAATCAGGCAGTACTGAGTCCAGTCCAAGAGACTCATCATGATCGGTCTAACCCGGTCTTGATAATCTTATTTCCTTTCGCCAGTGGTTGATTAATCCCAGTTCTGCGCAATGAGACAGAAGGAAGCCTGCAGGGAGCTCAATGAAAGCAAAACACAAGGGGAAGCTTCTCCCTTCCTCCCTGCCTTAGATGTAGCCGCGTAGGTTGATGTCATGTGACTGGTCCAGATTGGTCGGGTGTTTAGCCCCGGTCCAATCATCTGTGAGCAGGTGCGGATGAGCTTGCAGCCATCTTACCAAGACAAGAGGAGCCATCACCTGCATGCTGAGGGTAGCAGAGTGGAGAGCTGGAAAGAAACTTGAGATTTTTGAGTCACCAGCTATACCCTCCCTCTTTGGCCTCCTCTCCTTACGTCCTTATTAAGTGAGATGATAAATGGGCATGTTGTTTAAACTTTCTTTAGTTGGGTGTTCTGCTCCTTTTATTTAACTTATTTTCTATTTCAAGGATAATTGCTTTACAACGTTGTTTTAGTTTCTGCTGCACAACAGGAATCAGCTATGTATACATATATCCCCTCCCTCTAGAGCCTCCCTCCCATCCCCGATCCCACCCTTCTAGGTCATCACAGAGCACTGAGCTGAGCCCTCTGTGTTGTACAGCAGCTTCTCACTAACTATCTGTTTTACACATGGCTATGCCACTCTCTCAATTCATCTCACCCTCTCTCTGCACCCTTAGCCATGTCTGTAAGTCTGTTCTCTACATCTGTGCCTCATTCCTGCCCTGCAAATAAGTTCATCAGTACCATTTTATAGACTCCATATGTGTATATATATATATATATATATACATATATATCATATATTTTTTTTTATGATGGGTGTTTTATTGTTAAGAATTACTACATCATTTGTAGAGATGTGGATAAGCCTAGAGTCTGTCTTATAAAGTAAGTCTGACTCTAGGCTTATCCACATCTCTACAAATGATGTAGTAATTCTTAACAATAAAACACCCATCATAATTTATTTCATCCCCTCCACACCTCAAAGTCCCCATCTGTAAACTGTGAATAGCAATAGGATTGCTATAAGAACTTAAGGATATAATGCATGCAAAACACTTAGGACAGTGCCTTGCACAATTGTTAGCAATCACTACAGTTAAAAATCATTATTTGGATAAAATGATACTGTTATCTGATTTTAAATATTTCAGTGCTTCCCCACCCACCAAAGAGTTGGAAGACAGATGAGAAACAAGAAATGTAGAATGCTGGTAATTGTCAATGGTAAGATCATGGTTTCATAGGCATTCCTCTCTTCTCTTGAATGTTTTAAAACTTCATAATAGAAAGTTTAAAAATAAAAAAATCATTATTATTTGTGCTAGCTTGTCTCCAAGAGAGCCACCATGAAGTCTTTCCCTCCCTTTACCACTGATATTTCCCCATCTAGAGACAGAGTCCATTCCTACCAAACCTTGAATCTAGGCTGGCCTGTGACTACTTGAAGTGATAAAATAGGGTTGAAATGATACTGTGCCAGTTTGAAGACTAGCCTTTAAGAAGACTGGCAAAGTTTGCTTCCCTTTTCTTCAGGCACTTGCTATGAGGACAGAAATAGATTTAAGGGACTAAATCTGATGGGGTGCCTGATGAACTATGGACAGAGGTTTGTGACATTGTACAGGAGGCACGAATCAAGACCATCCCCAAGAAAGAGAAATGCAAAAAGGCAAAATGGCTGTCTGAGAAGGCCTTACAAATAGCTATGAAAAGAAGAGACGTGAAAAGCATAGGAGAAAAGGAAAGATATACTCATTTGAATGCAGAGTTCCAAAGAATAGCAAGGAGAGATAAGAAAGCTTTCCTCAGTGATCAATGCAAAGAGATAGACGAAAACAATAGAATGGGAAAGACTAGAGATCTCTTCTAGAAAATTAGAGATACCAAGGGAACATTTCATGCAAAGATAGGCTCAGTAAAGGACACAAATGGTATGGACCTAACAGAAGCCGAAGATATTAAGAAGAGGTGGCAAGAATACACAGAAAAACTGTACAAAAAAGATCTTCACGACCCAAATAATCACAATTGTGTGATCACTCACCTAGAGCCAGACATCCTGGAATGGGAAGTCAAGTGGGCCTTAGGAAGCATCACCACAAACAAAGCTAGTGGAGGTGATGGACTTCCAGTTGAGTTATTTCAAATCCTAAAAGATGACGCTGTGAAAGTGCTGCACTCAATATGTCAGCAAATCTGGAAAACTCAAGCAATGTCCACAGGACTGGAAAAGGTCAGTTTTCATTCCAATCCCTAAGAAAGGCAATGCCAAAAATGCTCAAACTACCGCACAATTGCACTCATCTCACACGCTAGTAAAGTAATGCACAAGCTGGAATCAAGATTGCTGGGAGAAATATCAATAACCTCAGATATGCAGATGATACCACCCTTATGGCAGAAAGTGAAAAAGAACTAAAGAACCTCTTGATGAAAGCGAAAGAGGAGAGTGAAAAAGTTGGCCTAAAGCTCAACATTCAGAAAACTAAGATCATGGCATCTGGTCCCATTACTTCATGGCAAATAGATGGGAAAACAGTGGAAAGAGTGACAGACTTTATTTTCTTGAGCTCCAAAATCACTGCAGATGGTAACTGCAGCCATGGAATTTAAAGACACTTATTCCTTGGAAGGAAAGTTATGACCAACCTGGGCAGCATATTAAAAAGCAGAGACATTACTTTGTCAGCAAATGTCCATCTAGTCAAGGCTGTGGTTTTTCCAGTGGTCATATATGGATGTGAGAGTTGGACTATAAAGAAAGCTGAGCTCCGAAGAATTGATGCTTTTGAACTGTGGTGTTGGAGAAGACTCTTGAGAGTCCCTTGGACTGCAAGGAGATCCAACCAGTCCATCCTAAGGAGATCAGTCCTGGGTGTTCTTTGGAAGGACTGATGTTGAAGCTGAAACTCCAATACTTTGGCCACCTGATGCAAAGAGCTAACTCATTTGAAAAGACCCTGATGCTGGGGAAAGATGGAGGGCAGAAGGAGTAGGGGAATACAGGGGATGAGATGGATGGATGGCATCACCGACTCAATGGACATGAGTGTGGGTGGACTCTGGGAGATGGTGATGGACAGGGAGGCCTGGTGTGCTGCGGTTCATGGGGTTGCAAAGAGTCAGACATGACTGAGCAACTGAACTGAACTGAATGGAGAAAATAATGGGTGCCTTTCAAGTTCCACATGATGGCAAGACGGCTGCAGCAGCTCCAACCACTACATCTTCTTGGATTCAAGTGCAGTGAAAGAGAGCCAGACCCTTCTGGTAACTCCTCCAAAAGCCCTGAATCACTTTGCAGTCAAGGGCAAGAGATGCTTTGATTGGACAGGCCTGGGTCATAGACTCCACTTGTGGAAGCTAGAGCTGCTTCAGAAGAAAGGGTGAATGAATGCTTGTGTGTGTGTGTGTGTGTGTGTGTGTGTGTGTGTGTGTGTGTGTGTGTTTGGAGGCTGAAGGGGATATATAATAACAATCCCCACCATACACATCAAATATCAATGGAGATACCCAGGACTTCAATAGGGAGAAAGGAATGTTCTGAGTAATAGACACTGTGATCTGGTTACTGGCAGGCACCACTGCTTTATAAATGAGAGCTGACCGTCTCCTTCACCTCTTAGACAAACTTCACAGTCTGAGTCTTCTTTTCCGCAGGCTATAAATTCTGGCTGCTTCTGTGCTTCCACACAGACCTCAGTCACACTGGGCCACGGTTGCCAGGCCAGCATTCTATCTCCAGAAGTGGCAGCTGCCAGCTCTGCTGCCTGGCCACCTCTTCAACACTAATTATAGCCACCATGGTATCTTCTCCAGAAATCCACATGGTCCTGTCAGGGTCCCCTGGGATAGGGTGCTGGGGTGAGGGGGTGAGGAGAGGCAAATACTTACTTTTTAAAAAATTATGTTTATTTCTTTGGCTGCCTTGGGTCTTGGTTGTGGCATGCAAGATCTTCACTGCATCGTGCAGGATCTTTTGTTGTGATGCATCCGTGGGATCACAAAGAGCCACTCACAACTTGGTGACTGAACAGCAACAACTGAGTCTCTAGCTGTGCCACGTGGGCCAGCTTAGATACTTCATGGCACATGGGAACTTAGGTCCTCAGCAAGAAATTGAACCTACATCCCCTGCGCTGTAAGGTGGATTCTTAACCACTGGACCACAGGGAAGTGCCTACTTCATTCTTTGTGCTTCTGGCTATTTCTCTTTCCCTCGGGGTTCTTTATTTGCATTTCCACCCAGAGCAGGTTAACTGCCCTCCAGTGACATCAGTTGGAATGCTCGACTCCTTAAGACTGACAATTACCTTCCATGAAACGATCAGGCATCCTTACCAGCCATTTTGGAAGGAAGTGGGCATCAGGAAAACCCCACCCTCTGCCCTGGTCTCAGAGTCATTCATCAGAGCCTGACATTTCCCTCGTTACTGGCACAGGGCCAGGGGAGTGAGTGGCTAACTTCTATTGCATGACAGTTTGAGTCCATATGCAAACCGGAGGGCTGTGTCTATAAATAAGATATTATAGTTAAATCAATATTGATTATTAGGAGTTAGTGTTATATTTAAAGCCATAAAACTGAATAAATATTATGATAAAAGTATCCTGAATCTCATGGGCAAAATCACTGAGCAAGGCAGAGACATGGGCTTTGGGTTGATGGAGCCATGACCCCATTTCCCACGCCCTAAAAGATACTATCAGGCAGATGGCTGCCCCTGATAGAAGGAAGGAAAAGGCAACGTGGGGACAACAGCAATGTCCCCCAACCTCTCTCTCAGCCACATTCTTGACTTCATTCAGATCTTGTTACGTATCACTAGGGATACACTGAGCTGATTCTCATGAATGGCAGTGAAAGTGTAGCTTGTTCACAATCATGACAATCGTACTCACCAAATATATTTTTCTTAAAAAAAAATAAACTTTTCTTCTGATTTAAAAGTATTTTGTGTTTATTACGAAAACAACAGAAAAAGCAAGATAAGCAAAAAGAAGAAACTAAATTCCACCCAGCATCCTACTCCCCAGAGATAATCACTGCTGGCATTTTGGCACCTACCCTGCCAGTCATTTCTCTGTGTGTGTGTGTGCGTGCGTGTAAATTTTTAATAGACTTGGAAATAGCCAGGCTGTTTTGCAATCTGGACAGATTACATTCTATTGTATGTATTAAATTTTATTTACTCAATCCCTTATTGCTATATATTTAGATTGTTTTCAATGCTAATTCAATTACTTTTCAGTTTTGTTCATTCATTTTGTAAGTAGGACTAAAAGGTGCTTATCTTGAGGAAATAAGCCTTTATTTTTTCAGTTAACTATGAGGAACGAAGCCTGAGATGGGAACACAGTTCTGGTAGAACACAGGAAGTCACTGAACTCCTGCTGGCAGCATGGAGCAGAAGCAGAAGCAGGCAGCAACCGGCCCCAGGGGACAGAGGCCAGAAGGCTTCCCCCATCAGTCTCTGCCACATATCTTCCTGCCTGGAGAACTGGGAGTCCTCTGGAGGCCCTGTGCTGCCCCATCACAGAAGTGCTCAGTCTGGAGAATTTGGGGGTGCTCTCTCCCAGTGAGGATGGGTTAGAAATAGTCAACATTGAGCAGAGTCATGGCAGGAGCTAATTCCCCACATCCTCATCTGTTTGGGGGCTGGGAGGAAAACGTGACCTCAAGTCAGCCCAGTCACTGACTCCCAGGATGCCAAATCTTGAGCAAGTATCACAAGGATCACAGAGCCATTGGAGGTTACTTTCAACAGAGGCAGAAACAGCCACGGCACCACCAGCCACATCCCCTCTCATCTGCTCTTGCTGAGGACCAGTTTCTCAGCTTCACGCTTTCTGAATCCCAGGCTTCCAGAGCCTCCTTAGTTCCAGCCTCTTCCAGGCCTGGTCCCCCAGCCTCCTATTGATTAGTTGTTGTTGTGGTTGAATCACTCAGTCATGTCAGACTCTTTGTGACCCCATGGACTGCAGCACACCAGGCCTCCTTGTCCTTCACTATCTTCCGGAGGTTGCTCAAATTCATATCCATTGAGTTAGTAATACCATCCAATCAACTCATCCTCTGTCACCCCGTTCTCCTCCTGCCTTCAACCTTTCCCAGTATCAGGATCTTTTCCAAGGAGTGAGCTCTTCACAACAAGTGGCCAAAGTATTGGAGCTTCAGCTTCTGAATTAATTCTAATGCTCATGTATAAAAATGCTAACTGAAGTCTACTTCATCCCCACTCCACTCACACATCGTTTCAAGCTTAAGTCAAATGTCACCTCCTCAGTTGAAGCCTTCACCAGCTTCCCTAAAGGTAGCCACTATTTCTGAGTTCTTCCAGAGCCCTTTTCCCATAACTCTTACAGCACTTATTTTATCCTGCCTGACATGACAGGCAGGTTTTAACATGGCACAAAGCCTAGGTTATGTCTTACATCATAATCATAGGTGCTTGTTGAATGAATTAATGAATGAACAACAAACACGTATATCTGTGAAACTAAGAATAACATACTTTGTGTTCAGTCATCAGTGGATGGTTAACAGAGATGTTAACAGAATCACTGAGTGTTGTTCAGTATTTAGTTTGAATCAAAAGTCGGGAGCATTTCCATCTTTTGTTTTATAAATAGTGAAAACATCTGGTCAGCTGGGGACACATGCTAAACTGTAGCTGTTTGCCAGTGCTTTTCACTTGCATCAGACTTTGGTTATCATTAGACCCAAGTATGCCTCTGGTCCCTCTGTGATTCTGTACCAGGCGCCATACACTGACCACCTGCAGGCCAAGTGCCTCCTGCAGCCTTGTTTGACCCACGCTGGTAATTTTTCTTTCAGCTGATTAGTTACCAACATTTAAAATTCAGGAGATTACACATAAAATTTCAGGATTTGACTTTTCTTGAATTCTCAGAGGATCCAGCCACACCAGTTTCCTCTTCCTACACTTCATCAATCTGTTGGTGCCAAGCAGTGGCTTCCCCACCTGCCCGCCCCTTACTCTCACGCTTTGTTTAGAACACAGACTCCTCGGAGTTCCCACAAAGCCCACTTCACTTAGTATGTGCCTGGTCCCTGAAGACATCAATACTGTCCGTCTCTGTTTGAGGAACTGGCCATTAGAGGTGGAAAAATGGCTGGATGAGGGGTTTACCGAAAGTCAATGTCCTCCTGTTTGAATCAGGGTATCATAGTCGGTCATAGTCAGAAAAAGTCATCTTTAGAAGATTCTAGAAAACTATCCTCCTCCTTTCTATCCCCAGCTTCCTCCACGGAGGACTCATCTGCTTCTGTGAAACTAAAACCGAGCTCCTCTTTCCTTCTTTAGTCTTCAGAGTCCACTCTTCCCACAGGCCCAAAATTCTGATACCCAGGATCTTCAAAGTTCAAAAAGGAGCCATTTCAGGCCAGCCTCCCATTCTGTCACATTGGGATGTAAACCACAGCCCACTGGGTACCACAGTCTTCAAGGCTATGTGAGGAGCCTCTCCCACCACCTGCCTGGCTAAGTCGGGGCACAGACATGAGGGCCAAAGGCTCTCTGGCCTGACTGCCCTCTGGACAAAGCACAGTTGGAGGTGGGAGACTATGCCTGGCTGGGTTCAACCCCCTGCTCATGGCTCAGCTCGGTATCAAGACTCAACCCCAGGCCAGGCTACCTCCACACAAGACAAATTTGACCCTCTGCCCCTTTCTGAGCCAGCCTTGTCAGAGCAGGAAGGAGATGGAATTCTTGTCCGTGGGCCTCTTTTTTTCTCTGACGGAGGTACAAGGAGGCAGGAGATGAGGTAATTTTTTGTTGTTATTGTTTCTTTTGGGGGGGTTATTGGAGCATAGTTGATTTACAATGCTGTGCTAGTTTCAGGGGTACAGCAAAGTGCATCAGTTACACATTTACACATAACCACCCTGAGATTCTTTTCCCATATCAGCCACTACAGAATATTGAGTAGAGTTCCCTGTGCTATACGGTAGGTCCATATTAGTTGTCTATTTTATACATTGGTGTTGTTTTAGTCACTAAGTTGTGTCCGATTCTTGTGACTCCATGGACTGTAGCCCACCAGGCTCCTCTATCCATGGGATTTCCCAGGCAAGAGTACTGGAGTGGGTTGCCATATCCTTCTCCAGATCTTCCTGACCCAGGGATCGAGGCCACATCTCCTTCATTTCCTGGAGGACTCTTTACCACTGAGTCACCAAGGAAGCCCATTTTATGCATAATAGTGTATATATGCCAACCCAATCCATCCCACCCCCACTTCCCCTCTTGGTGTCCATATGTTTATTCTCTACATCTGTGTCTCTATTTCTGATTTGCAAATAAATTCATCTATACCATTTTTCTAGATTCCACACATCAATATATGTGTTAATACATGATATTTGTTGGAGGGTCTTAAAGAGACAGGCTTGCTTCCTCTTTCTCTCACCGCCCCCCACACCCAATCCATCAGCAAGCCCTGTTGTCTCTGCTCCAAGACAAATACTGACCACCTCTCTTCCTATCCATTTCTACCACCTTCATCCCAGACACTCTATTGCAATGGTCTCCTAACCATCCACTAGTCTCCACACGATACCTCATGCCACTCATTCTCAACACAACAGCCACAGCGAGCTATCTAAACTGTAAATCAGATCCCATTTGCTTAACACCCTTCCCAAGGCTTCTCATAACCCTTAGAATAAATTCTCTGCCAGGACCCATAAGACCCAGATTGCTGTGGCCTTCACCTTCTTCTTGAGATGCATTTTCTATTGTGTGTGTGTGTTAGTCCCTCAGTCGTGTCCGACCCTTTGCGACTCCATAGACTGTAGCCTGCCAGGCTCCTTTGTGGAATTCTCCAGGCAAGAATACTGGAGAGGGTTGCCATTTCCTTCTCTAGGGGTCTTCCTGAACCAGGGATCGAACCCAGGTCTCCTGCATTGCAGGCAGAAGTTTTACTGTCTGAGCTACTAGGGAAGCATTTTCTATTAGTCTTCCCTAAATTCATCACACTCGGGCCTTTTTTGTTTCTTGAATCCAGCCAGACTTATCCCTAGCCCAGTCTCCCTCTGCTTGGAACACTCACAGGTCTCAGCCCAAAAGTGACTCACTCAGGAAGCCCTTCTTGACCGCCACCCCATCACCCCTATCTAAAGGAATTCACCTGTGGTCACTTTCATGTACATTACCCACTTTCATTTTCCTCACAGATCTAATATTATTTGAAATTATCTTTTGTAATTGTGTGCTTTCTTGTCTATATATTTAGGGTCTCCTCTTACTGAGAATCTTTGTCCAGGAGAACTAAATGCCTGCCTTGTTTGATACTATTTCCCCCAGTGAGCAGCACATAGTAATATGCAATAAATTGTTGTTGAATTAATTAACTAGTTAATTATCCAGGTGAGAGATGATAGGGACATAAACTAAGGTGGTTGCATTGGGAGTGAAATGGAGAGAAAAAAATGTGAGAAGTATTTAAGAACCAGAATCAACAGGGCCAATTTTAAATAAGAGATGAGACAGCAGAAGCCTCCGGCTCTAACAGCCTGGTGGGTGGTGAAATAATTCATCAATATCAGTAATTTATGGGAAGGAGCCTGTTTGGAGGAGACCATAATGAGTTCAACAATAAGAAGTTGATCTCAAGGTACCTCCAGGACTTCCAGGTGATGTCCAGGTGTACATACATTTTGGAGAATTGAAACGACATTTTGGCAGCTGGTTGAGATTTGGGGAAATCATGGGTGGTAGGTAAGTGGTAGGGTAGTTAGAGCTGTGGTCTGCCCTGAGTTCAATAAGAAGAAGAAGACCTAGGATGCAACCCTGGGTCATTCAAAATGTAACAGAACAGACAAAGCAGAAGCAGAAAAGGACCCTGAGGATTGTCTGGAGAGATAGGAGAAGAGCCAGGAGAGTATTATTAGAGAGAAATATTTCAAGGAGAAGAGAGCAGTCAACAGTTTCAAAGGCAAGAGAGATCCTGAAGATACAGACTGGAAGGTATTGCCCTTGCAATTTAGGGGTCATTAGAGGCCTCCTTGGGCTTCCCTCATAACTCAGTTGGTAAAGAATCTGTCTGCAATGCGGGAGTCCTGGGTTCAATCCCTGGGTTGGGAAGATCCCCTGGAGAAGGGAAAGACTAGCCACTCCGGTATTCTGTCCTGGAGAATTCCATGGACGGTATATATGTATGTGTGTGTGTGTGTGTGTGTGTACATATATATATATATATATATATATATATAGTCCATGGGGTTACGAAGAGTTGGACATGACTGAGCGACTTTCACTTTCAGAGGCCTCCTTAGAGCAGTTTCAGTGATGTCCTTGATGGACACCAGATTGGAGTGAGTTGAGAAGTGAATGGGAGGGACGTTCATGAGACAATGATGGAGTAGAAATTTCTCCAATCAATCTGGCTTTGAATAGAAAGTCGAAGATGTGGTAATAGCCAGGGAAGGACAAAGGGTCAAGGAATGATTTTTCATTGGAGATGACTGACCTAGACGTAGCCCAAATCTGTGATTATATGTGAGTCTATAACATGGTTTGAATTCTTTCCCAAAGAGCTGTTAGTGGCCCTGCAAAATCACTGGATGCAGTGTGTTCTAGGTACCCAGCAATATTCGTAATATGAATGAATGAGAAACTGCCCAAGAAAAGAAGCCCTTGAACCCCATACCAAGTTCCTACCCCAGCATGGGGAAGTGAAGAGAGCAGATGACTGTGAGAAAGAGGTCATGAGTGATGTCATGGATAATATAACCTTTTTTATGTTATTTATTTATTGGTTGTTCTAAGCCTTCACTGCTGCCCACGGGCCTTCTCTAGGTGCAGCGAGTGGGGGCTACTCCCCACGGCAGGGTGAGTCTTCTCATTGTGGTAGCTTCTCTTGTTGCAGAGCACAGGCTCTAGGGCAAGTGGGTTTCAGTAGTTGTGGCTCTCAGGCTCTACGGTGCAGGCTCAGTTGTTGGGACGTGTGGGCTTAGTTGCTCTGCATCATGTGTAATCTTCCCAGACCAGGTATTGAACTTGTGTCCCTTGCATTGCAAGGCGGATTCTTAACCACTGGACCACCACGGAAACTCATGTCATGGATAACATACTCCCCAAAGTCTTGGAGGGGAGAAGGGTGATGTCTGCTTTAATGGCCTTTGAAGTCCCCTGCCTGACTTTGATGAACAGAAACTGAGCAAAAATAACTACAAAAAGACACTGGACCCATTATCTGGATTTTACCTTTAGCTTTATTACCGCCTATGTGTCCTCTCTTCAGGGCTCAGTTTCCCCACCTGTACTTTCAGGACATTAACACAGACCTTCTCTGAGAACCCACCACCTCTGGCACGCTCTCTGAAACTAGTGTGCCTGGATTTAAATGCCAGCTCTGCTATTTTCTACCTATTTGACCTTGAGTGAATTACTGAACTTTCGTGTGTCTTGTTTCCTCAATTTTTAAAGCAGGGTTAATAATTGTCCTATGTCCCAGTGTTGTGGTGAAGCTGAAATGAAGGATAATACATAAAATGTCCTTAGGGGAGTGTGGGGGACCTGGAAAGCACTATGTTGCTTTGGCTAATGTCATCACTATGTTAACCACTGGTCCAGGAGAGATCCCCAAGTGAGTGGATGAAGCATGCTGGTCCCATCCGGGATGGCAGGAAAGAGCAGACTCTAGAACAGGGGTGGGCCACCTTTTCTTGTAAAATACCAGATAGTAAATAATCTAGAGGGACTTCCCTGGTAGTCCAGCGTCTAAGACTCTGCTCCCAATGCAGAGGGCCAAGGCACTAGACCCACAGGCCACAATTAAGAGCCCACAATGTTGTTGCTGTTTAGCCACTAAGTCATGCTTTTGTGACCCCATGGACTGTAGCCCATTAGGCTCCTCTCTCCACGGGATTTCCCAGGCAAGAATACTGGAGTAGGTTGCCATTTCCTTCTTCAGGGGATCTTCTCAACCCAGAGATCAAACCTGTGTCTCCTGCATGGGCAAGCAGATTCTTTACCACTGAGCCACCAGGGAAGCAAGAGCCCAGATGTGTGCAACTTAAAAAAAAAATATCCTGCATGCCACAATGAAGACCCGATCCAGTCAAATAAATAAACAAATAATCTAGATTTTGTGGGCAGTCTAGTCTCTGTTGAATCTACTTACCTCTACCACTGTGATAGAAAACAGCTCCAGACAACATGCAAACTGACGAGCGTGACTATTTTTCAATAAAAGTTTATTTACAAAAATAGGCAGTGGGCCCCATTCACAGAACCCTATTCTCAAACAAGGGACCCTGGGAAAAGGGATGGTGAGTTTTCCTCTCCAGTGGATTGTTATTGTTTAGTCTCTAGATCATGTCTGACTATTTTGCAACTCCATGGACTGTAGCCTGCCAGGCTTCTCTTTCCATGGGATTTCCCAGGCAAGAACACTGGAGTGGGTTGCCATTTCCTTCTCCAAGGGAACTTCCTGACCCAGGGAACAAACATGGTCTCTCCTGCACTGGCAGGCAAGTTCTTACCACTGAGCCACTACAGAAGCCCTTCAGAACTAAGAAATTTTATGCCAGAGGTCTGACCACTCATGGCTATAAACTCACCAAGAAAGTAAAGCTTCCAACTCACAGAACAAGCAAATAATAAACGAGTTTTGAAAATAATTAAAATTGAAAATTGATTGTCTGGGCCAGAGCAGATTTATGCAAAGGGCCCTGGCTCCGTAGGGAGTGAAAGGAGGGTTTCTAAGCTCTGTGTTGAACAAGCTAAGCATTTTTTCAGATTATTCCCAGCATAATATGCCAAAGGGAATAGGCTCCATTTATTATTTCCTTAAAAAAATCAATGGGCTGAAACATTCCCTCTAGACCTATAATATTTATTTCAATGTTCTGTCAATAAATATAACAAGGTTAGCTTTCTATCAGTTTAGTTGGAAGAATCATTTGAGGGAAGTTCTATTTGTTAAGCTCGATTACAGAAAGCAATCAATAGGGGAAAATTCCCTGGTCACTACAGGCAAGAAATATAGAGCTCAGAGGAGCCATCCCAGAAAGGAGATTAATGCCACTGCCCCATCACTTTCTCCTCCCCCCAAAAGTAGGAGGTGTGGGTGCAATCTTGAATCATGGAGTGTTCCATCCGGTGCTGACAGAGAAACAGAGGCCCAGAAAGAGAACAGGAATTGTTCAGAGTCCTACAGTACCACAATTGGAACAACAATCTGACCGTGCTAATCTTGGATTTCTCCCAGACCCTGAGTTGAACAATTGAATAGAAAGACCAATGGGAGAAAAAATGACATTTTTCTTTTATTTGAATTCAGCTTTATTTAATAGGGCTTTCCAAAAGACAGAGGAAGGTGGGGTTCTCAGAAAGGTATTGAATGAACAGAGTGGAAATATGCCTTCTATGAACTGGGGATTACTAGAGACTTGGGCATTTAGGGGAGCCGTCTCACCAGTTTTCCCTCACCCTCCAGCACACACACACATATGCATCTCTGGCTGAGTTGTCCAGTAGGTCCTGTCTCCTAGAACTTGAGACTCACCTTTTGGCATTGCTGCTGGATGGGGCCGGATGGACTCACTCAACTCTACCTAGGCTTTCCATCAAATAAGTCCTGGACCTATGGAAAACAGTGTGGAGATTCCTTAAAAAACTGCAAATAGACCTGCCATATGACCCAGCAATCCCACTGCTGGGCATATACACCGAGGAAACCAGAATTGAAAGAGCCACGTGTACCCCAATGTTCATCGCTGCATTGTTTACAATAGCCAGGACATGGAAGCAACCTAGATGCCCATCAACTGACAAATGGATAAGAAAGCTGTGGTACATATACACAATGGAATATTACTCAGCATTAAAAAAAAATTCATTTGAATCAGTTCTACTCAGATGGACGAAACTGGAGCCCATTATCCAGAGTGAAGTAAGCCAGAAGCAAAAACAACAATACAGTATATTAACACATATATATGGAATTTAGAAAGACGGTAATGAGAACCCAGCATGCAAGACAGCAAAAGGAATGCAGATGTATAGAATAGACTTGTGGACTCTGTGGATGAGGGAAAGGGTGGGATGATATGGGAGAATGGCATTGAAACATGTTAATTATCATATGTCTAACCAATCGCCAGCCCAGGATTGATGCTAGGGGCTGGTGCAACGAGATTTCCTGGGGAGAGGGAGGAAGGAGGGGGTTCTGGAGGGGGAGCATATGTAAACCCCTGGTGATATCATGTCATTGTTTGGCAAAACTAATAAAAAAAATAAAAAATAAATAAAAATAAGTCCTGGATTCTGAGGTCCAAAGACTTGATGAGGTGACTCAGCTTCACCATACTCTTGACTGGACAAAGTCATTTGGCCTCTCCAAATTTCCCTTTCCCACGTATAACATGGGAATGATAATGATGACATTTTACTTGTACAGTAAAGAGTATAAGGAATGCATGATACTGTTAGATAAGATGATTGGTAGTATTATTGGTGTTAAATTATTTTTTTATAAATCACTGAATTTTTTTTTATTCTGGGACTTGTTTTCTTTTTTTTTTATTATTTATTTGATTGCACTGAATCTTAGTTTTTGCATGCAGGATCTAGTTGCCTGACCAGGGAGCAAACCCAGGCCCCCTGCATTGGGAGTCCAGAGTCTTAACCACTGGATCACCAGGGAAGTTCTAATGTTAAATTATCATTAATAATCAAATGCTCTCTGTATGTGTATGTGGCATATATGTTTTATCACGTTTAATTTTCACAGCAACACTGTAAGAAAGATGACATTAATATCTCCATGTTTGTTGTTGTTTAGTCGCGAAGTCATGTCTGACCCTTTTGTGATTCCACGGACTCTAGCCTGCCAGACTCCTCTGTCCTTGGGATTTCCCAGGCAAGCACACTGGAATGGGTTACCATTTCCTTCTCCAGGGGGCTCTTCTCAACCCAGGGATCGAACCTGTGTCTCCTACATTGCAGGCAGATTCTTTACCACTGCTCCACCTGAGAAGCCCTATCTCCATGTTACAAGTGTGGAAAATAAGGTTTGGAGGTTAAATAACTTGCTCAAGGTCACAAACCTTGGAATGATGGAGTGAAGACTTGAACTTAAGTTATCCAATTCCCAAGCCTGTATGTAAAACTTCTACCATCAAAATTACAGTAAATCCTGAACCAGAGGAGAAAGTTGCCTACTCTACCCATCCCCATCCCATAATCCCCACCTCATTTAGGAAAGCTGGGTCCAGATGCCTATGAGTCTTTATTTCTCATCCCTAGGTCTTCATAGACCTGAATATCCAAATAAAACATCAGTGAGTCAAATGCTTTGTAGAGACTGTCCAAAGCCATGCTCCTTTTGTGAGAGGTCTGGGACTTTAGCTAACTAGTCTCTCACCTAGACTAAATTATCCCAAACAGAAAGCAACAACTGCCCTATCACTGAGGTTAGGTACTGCTGGGGGAGTTTGGGGAGAAGAATTTAGCTAATGTGTTTGAACAAATATTTATCGAATTCCTAATATGTCAACATTATTTTAGACACTCAGTTCAGTTCAGTTCAGTCACTCAGTTGTGTCTGACTCTTTGTGGCCCCATGAACCACAGCACGCCAGGCCTCCCTGTCCATCACCAACTCCCGGAGTCCACCCAAACCCATGGCCATCGAGTCCATGATGTCATCCAGCCATCTCATCTTCTGTCGTCCCCTTCTCCTCCTGCCCCCAATCCTTCCAGCATCAGGGTCCTTTCCAATGAGTCAACTCTTCACATCACGTAGCCAAAGTATTGGAGTTTCAGCTTCAACATCAGTCCTTCCAATGAACACCCAGGACTGATCTCCTTTAGGATGGACTGGTTGGATCTCCTTACAGTCCAAGGGACTCTCAAGAGTCTTCTCCAACACCATTGTTCAAAATCATCAATTCTTCAGCGCTCAGCTTTCTTCACTGTCCAACTCTCACATCCGTACATGACTACAGGAAAAACCATAGCCTTGACTAGACAAACCTATATTCAACAGACTGCTGAACATTACTCCTTTGGTGTTGCTCAGCATATCTAAATCTAAACTCAATATCTCGTCAAGCCAGAAACCTGGAAATCATCAGATTCTCTACTGCTCACCTGGCCAAGCACACACTGACTGCCCCTGAATACATATACGGTCCCACTATTTTGATCACTTGAAGCCTCCTGCCATCAGCTGACTGATGGCAAGAAATTCAGTCTTTAAAGAATTATCTTCCACTCTACTTCCTTGTTATCTCCCCTACCAAGTATTTCTGGAAATCTTAAGGGCTGCCACCACATTCCGTAAGTCATTTCTGACTCCTGCAAACTGCAGTGATAATCAGCTACACATGACAGTCTTGGGACTCAAGAGTTTTGCAGGAATGACCTTCTGAGTGGCTGGAACAGAATTGGAGCTCAGAGTCTTGGCTTTGCTAAAGAGAGCAGTCTTTGTGTTAGGCTAAACTAGAAAGGTCACGAGTTCTTGAGCATCAAATTGCTTCACTATTCAATGATAAGGTTTTTGATTCACAGTTATAGCCCTTTCTTCCCAGAAGGTAGCTGTAGGAAAGATATCCAAGCTGGGCTTGTCGTAGAGCCACTATCCAGCCTCAGAGAGAACAATGAATGCACAAACATATATGCATGCACTGAGAGTAAGCGCTGAAACAATTGATCTGAAATTGATCAATGGAACTCTTGTCTTACTGATTCTGTTCCCTAAATATCCATTCACTCCTTTCTCCATCTCTACCACTGCCATCATATGAGTCCAGACCACCACCATCTCTTGTTTGGACTTGGGGAATTACCTCCAAACCAGACGACCTAGTCCACCCTGGCTCTTCCAATGTGTTCTCCATCAACCAGTAGTCACCTCTTTAAAATCAAATCTGATTGTGCACTACATTTGCATGAAATGCTTCAGGGGATTTCACTGCACTTAGGACAAAATTTAAAATCCTACTGTCTTGCTCCAACAAAAAATTTTTTAAAGAATTTATTTTCAAAGACCTTAAAGCCCTTTGGAAATATCTATTAATATATAACTGATCTACAATTGAAAATTATTTTTCAACAAAGGTAACTGAAGAACTCACTCTGTTGAATTTGAAATAAAATCACATTGAAAAATAAAATAAAATCCTACTGTCTTATTTTGCTCTTCCTAAAACAGACCCTGAGACATGAGCTTGGGTGCAGGAGATAATCTCAAGGAACAAAAGTAGAGTATGGAGGAAATTCACAAGAAATAGAAAAGTCCTAGACTTTTTTCCTGTTGCCGTCATTAGGTAGCAGCAACCTAGCTCCTTTCTTTGTATGCTGGTCTACTAGCATGAGGAACCCAAAATGACTAGCCGTAAATCTTTGTTTTAGGTTCAGTGGGATCCTTACTGTTTCCTCTTTTGGACCAAAAGACCTCTAGTCCCACAGAGCCTTTAGATTCTAGACAGGAAGCACGAGTTTCCTCAGGTTGGTCCCTGAAAGAGGTAGTGACAGAGCCCAATCCCACTCCTTGGTTCCCAAGTCCATGTCGTCTAGCTTTTGCAACACATCATTTAATGGCCGTTAGAGTAATATATATACTGCATCCTGGAAAACAGAATCTTAACCTTGCAGGGTGGCTATTTTTCAAGCTGCCACGTTGCTGAGTTTTTAAGGGGCTACTACAACATTCTATCCGCCAGCATCTTCCAGGTGATATGATATACAATAGGACCAATGAATCCCAATGTCAAATATCCATTGTCATACCTCTTTTGCTATACAGTGGGTCCCCTGGTCTGAGATGAGGTTATATGGAATCCCATGTCAGCAAATCAAGTACTCTGGAAGCCTTTGGACAGTGAGACTGGGGTAGGAACTACAGGCAGGGATGACAAACTCATATCCAGAGTATTTGTCATTCTCAGTAAGGACAATTTGCTGCCCCTTGCAGGGGAAATTGTCATCAAGTGGCGAGTCATTCACTGCAAGGACTAGTATCATAGTGAGGGTTCTGAGGGTGCTGGTTTCATCTGCTGACAGGTCATACACTTAGCAGCTGCATTAGCTACATCAATGTTGGTGAGAGGTAGCCTACGTGATTAGGCCTATGCATAGCATCCATCCCTGCTACATGTTACTCTGTACATGGCCCCTTTGTGCATGTGTGGGATGGCTGAGGACAGAGGTTGGATGTCAAAAACATCCAATATTTGGAAGGTGTTTTTTTTTTTTTTCCCAATAGTAAATTAAAGTTTCTTTCATTTACAGAGACCTTAGGGCAAAAGGATTGTATTTGGGAACTAGCACACAGATGAAAAGCACCAATGAGAAGCCTGCTATAAATACAATAGCGTGCTCTAAGTAGAGTAAACGTGGGGTCCTGAGAGTGGCCATCAAGGTAGAAGCCTCTCTCTGCTACCCCGTGGGTTTACAGCAATTCAACCTGCCTGCTGGTAGCAACTGCCTCCACACCACATTGACCAGAGCTATGAGCTCATCCTGCCAAAAACATTACAAGGAAGTATCAGTCGCTTTAGGAGTCTTTTGTCCCCTAGTTGTTTAATGCCTTTTATACAACAGATGCTCTTTGGTGAAATTCTGAAATTGTTGAGCCCATTCCCATAAGGCTATCTACATCCCTTATTCCCAGACTTCTCATCTCTAATCATTCAACCTTGCTTCTTCCAGACCCTCAGTCAATTATCCAAGTAATTCATCACTACCCAATAGCCTTGTATATGCTAACCTCAGCCCACATCACTGTCCATAAAAGGTTGCCAACCCAACTGGACAGCTTAAAGCTCTACCCAGTGAAAGATTTTCTCTCAACCCTGTCCTTTAGGACCACCAACATATTCAGCTGATCCATCTGGGAAACAACTCAGGATTTTTCCATCTCCATGAGTCTGTCACAGGATTTCTTCACAAGGTGGCAGATATAAGCCAAGGGGCAGGTTTTGGCTCAGCAAAGACAGATGACAAGGGAGGATAATGCACCTGTGTACTTACTGGTGGACCCTTGACCTGTTCGAATCTGGCTCAGATGTACCATTTCCACCATACAATGGATTGCTGATGCAGCTACCCATCTTTATGACTCAGTTCTTATAACATCTAGCTCATGATGGGCAGCTCTGCCCATAGGGTCTCTTGATGGTTCATGGTCAGGTTCTCCATCTCTCCTAGGCCCAGTAACATTCCAAGAGCTGGTTTTCAAGCATGGAGTAGTTTCTGCTATAGAAAACGTGGCTTTCCTCCATAATTCTCCTAATAGGGCTTGCCAGACTCTACCACGAATCCCTCCAACCACACTGTAATTACCAGGTTACGTGGCCCAAACAGTAGGGAAAGTTACACTGTAGCTCAGACTTGAACCCTTTTCTGATCTAGGACCCACTCAAAACTGAAAACCTTCTGAGCCCCTCAATAGATGGGTTAGAACATTATTTCCAAGTGTGGTAGACATTTCCTCAAAATTCCAAAGAGGCCCACTGAGCACTGTACCTCTTTCTCAGTGGTGGAAGATTCAAGGAGCAACATCCCTAAAGGCTTCACCAGTGTGTCCTTGCGGGACTTACCTCCCATCTCCTGACATGCCGTTCTCTTAGTAAGGCACCCAGAGTACCTGCCCCTCCTATTAACTGGGTTTGATGAGAATGATGCCACCAGCGCAGTGGATGAGCATGACGTTTTTGAAACGTCAAGAAAATCAAGGTCCTTTTAGCTGGTATTGTGACAGAAAGTGAAAAAATTAACATAGCCTTGAGGCAAGACAACGAATATATATTTTTCTGTCCTTCCCACGTGAATACAAACTGCTTCTAATCCCTTTTCCTGATGTGAATTGAAAAGATCAAATGCCACGTCATAAATGCTGGAGGCTACATTGATTTGTTCTAGGAAAGATAGCATTTCTAGCACAGCAGCTACAACTGGGGCTCCCACTGTCACCATCCACAACTAGTCTGGACTTTTCAGGGGCCATATCAATGAATTGAATGGGAATCTGATGGGGAAAATCAACCTTGAATCTTTACATCTTTGATAGCAGCACTGATGTCAATAATGCCACCAAAGATTTGGTATTGTTTAAAATTTAGCATCTTAGCCAAGGAGTTGGAAGGTACTTTTTAAAAATTTATTTTTAATTGAAGGATAATTGCTTTATAATACTGGTTTCATTTCTGCCACACATCAACATGACTTAGCCATAGGTGTACGTATGTCACCGCCCTCGTGAAACTCCCTCCCATCTCCCACTCTTTCTCACCCTCTCTAGATTGTTACAGAGCGCCAGTCTGAGTTCCCTGAGTCATACAGCAACTTCCATTTGGCTATCTATTTTACATATGGTAGTGTATATGCTTCTGTGCTACTCTCTCTGTTCCTCTCACCCTCTCCTTCCCCACCCCCCTTTCCTTCCCCACCCCCCATCGTGGAAAGCACTTTTAAAGGCCTCCACTTGGGCTTCCGTTCATAATGTTCAGAAATTATACACTATAATATAAACTTACTTTACATTAAATTTATGTTCAGAAACCAGGGAAATGAACAAAGAGCAATTTTATATGCCCTAACTCTAATAGGAAAGGCAGAGGAATCAGAGGTCAAATTGCCAACATCCATTGGATCATAGAAAAAGCAAGAGATTTTCAGAAAAATCTTCATTGACTAGGCTAAAGCCTTTGACTGTGTGGATCACAACAAACTGTGGAAAATTCTTCAAGAGATGCGAATACCAGACCACCTTACCTGCCTCCTGAGAAACCTGTATACAGGTCAAGAAGCAACAGTTAGAACCAGACATGGAACAACGGATTGGTTCAAAATCCAGAAAGGAGTATGTCTAGGCTGTATATTGTCAGCCTGCTTATTTAACTTATATGCAGAGTACATCATGCGACATGCCAGGCTGGATGAAGCACAAGCTGAAATCAAGATTGCCGGGAGAAATATCAATGACCTGAGATATACAGGCGACACCACCCTGAGGGCAGAAAGTGAAGAGGAACTAAAGAGCCTCTTGATGAAAGTGAAAGAGGAGAGTGAAAACCCTGGCTTAAAACTAAATATTCAAAAAACTAAGATCGTGGCAGCCAGTTCCATCACTTCATGGCAAATAGATGGGGAAAAAGTGGAAACAGTGAGAGACTTTATTTTCTTGGGCTCCAAAATCACTGCAGACTGTGAATGCAGCCATGAAATTAAAAGACACTTGCTCCTTGGAAAAAAGGCTATGACCAACATAGACAGCATATCAAAAAGCAGAGACATTGCTTTTCTGACAAAGGTCCACCTAGTCAAAGCTATGGTTTTTACAGTAGGCAAGTATGGATGTGAGAGTTGGACCATAAAGAAGGCTGAGTGCCAAACATCTGATGCTTTTGAATTGTGGTGTTGGAGAAGACTCTTGAGAGTCCCTTGAACAGCAAGGAGATCCAACCAGTCCATCCTAAGGGAAATCAATCCTGAATATCCATTGGAAAGACTGATACTGAAGCTGAAGCTCCAGTACTTTGGCCACCTGATGCAAAGAGCCAACTTATAAGAAAAGACTCTGATGCTGGGAAAGACTGAAGGCAGGAAGAGAATGGGATGGCATAGGATAGGATGGTCAGATGGCATCACTGACTCAATGGACATGAGTCTGAGCAACCTCTGGGAGATGGTAAAGGACAGGGAAACCTGGAGTGCTGCAGTTCATGGGGTCACAAATAGTTGGAAACGACTGAGCAACTGAACAACAACAAACTCTAATATGGGTTTCCCAGGTGGCTCAATATGATAAAGAATCTTCCTTCAATGCAGGAGATGCAAATTTGATCCCTGGGTCAAGAAGATTCCCCTGGAGAAGAAAATTACAATCCACTCCAGTATTCTTGCCTGCGAAATCCCATGGACAGAGGCGCCTGGCAGGCTACCCATGGGGCCATAAAAAAGAGTTGGACATGACTTAGTGACTAAACAACAACAAAACTCTAATATCATTGTCATTGCGGCCTTTGGGTTCTCAACTCAGACTTTAAGTCAAGCGGCCCTCAAAAGAGCTTATGTTTTTCCTTTCCCCAAGTGTTAGTCTGATAAGTAGCTGTAGGTCTCTTTAGAGAAATAGTGGGAAAATGTTTATTGCATATACTTGAAGTGATGTTGCAGGGAGTTTTCTTAAGGGCCATTGACCTCTCCTTCCATCAATGAATTCTGAACAAGTGACTCAGATCTGAAAAATGGGAAAAGATTCATGATTTTCTATTGGAAAGGCTTCCAATAAGGCTTTTGTTCACCTGCTGTTGATCTTTTTTTTTCTTTTGGTTATGTAAGTCAAGCGATATACTTGTTGGCTGCCCAGATATTAATGTCTAGCCTGTGAGAACATGGCCTTTTAGCTATCAGCACAGATCCTTTAGGGTCAAAGCCCCTAGCAGCTTTGCCACTTGTGATAAACAAATCCACCTTCCCTCTGTCAGTTATCTGCTGGCATATGGCTTCTGCTATTCCAAAATACTATCATCCTCATTGTCATCAGGGAGCCCAGTTGCATGGCAGAGTGTCTTACCATTAACCTTCACCTTTAGAAGATAACCACCACTGAGACCCTCACTGATGCTATCTACTCCTCACTAGCTCATTCCTTCTTACTTTAGTGAAGGGAGTATTCTCTGGATAGGGTATCCCTTGTAGCTCAGTCAGAAAAAAAATCTGCCTGTAACGCAGGAGACCCAAGTTCGATCCCTGGGTTGGGAAGATCCCCTGGAGAAGGAAATGGCAACCCACTCCAGTATTCTTGCCTGAGAAATCCCATGGACAGAGGAACCTGGAGGGCTACAGTCCATGGGGTCACAAGAGTCATACATGACTGAGCGACAAAACCATCAACCATCCATTCTCTGGATTCTTCCAGAGGACATAGACAGCTGATCTTATACTCTTGTGCCACCCCCCTAAATCCTCTGACCATTTTCTCAATATGCTTCCAAGGCAATTCCACTATCTCCACCCCGTTTACTTCAGGCCACTATAATATCAAGGTTTATAGAGAGATCCCTTTACTATATTACATCTGGTTCAAAATGTCCTTGCCAGATATTAAATTCTTTTATTCGCTCATCAACATTTCAAAAACTTTCACCGGTGTTTATCTTTCTCCAAAAAAAATAATAATAATAAGATTTTTGAATCAAAGGAAAAGGAAGAGAAGGAAGAAGAGAAAATGAAAAAAGAAGAAAGAGGAGGAGAAAGAAAAGGATCATTTGTAAAAGATGCTACTGTGCTACCTGTATCCTACAAATTATCCACCTGGGAGACTTCAGAAGACATCTCTTGCTTGTCAGAGTCAAGGCCAGGAAGGTGTAAACTATCTAAGAAAGTATTCCATATCTGGAGTCTGGAAGATGAATCCTGCACCTGACTTGGGCACTCACTGGTCCTTAGTTTTGTCTAATTGCGGGGTCTGAATTTTTACATCTTACTGTTGTTCAGTCACTAAGTCATGTCAGACTCTTTGCGACCCCATGAACTGCAGCACATCAGGCCTCCCTGTCCTTTACCATCTCCTGGAGTTGGCTCAAACTCATGTCCATTGAGTTGGTGATGCTGTCCAACCATCTCATCCTCTGTCACCTCTTTCTCCTCCTATCCTCAATCTCTCCCAGAATCAGGGTTTTTTCCAAAGAGTCAGTTCTTCAAATCAGGTGGCCAAAGTATTGGAGCTTTAGCTTTAGCATCAGTCTTTCCAATGAATACTCAGGTTTGATTTCAGGGTTAATTTAGGATTGACTAGTTTGATCTCCTTGGTGTCCAAGGGATTCTCAAGAGTCTTCTCCAACGCCACAGTTCAAAAGCATCAAGTTTTCAGCACTCAGCCTTCTTTATGGTCCAACTCTCACATCGATACATGACTACTGGAAAAACCATAGCTTTGACTAGGTGGACCTTTATCGACAAAGTGATATCTCTGCTTTTTAATGCTGTCTATGTTGGTCATAGCTTTTTTTCCAAGGAGCAAGTGTCTTTTAATTTCATGGCTGCATTCACAGTCTGCAGTGATTTTGGAGCCCAAGAAAATAAAGTCTCTCACTGTTTCCATTTTTTCCCCATCTATTTGCCATGAAGTGATGGAACTGGATGCCATGATCTTCATGTTTTGAATGTTGAGTTTTAAGCCAGCTTTTTCACTCTCCTCTTTGATCCTCATCGAGAGGACTCTTTAGTTCCTCTTTGCTCTCTGCCATTAGAGTAGCTGAGGTTGCCAATATTTATCTTGGCAATCTTGATTTCAGCTTGTGATTTATCCAGCCCGGCATCTTGAGGTGACTTCTATTTACCAGGTCACATAAGCCAGAGGTAAGAATGAAAGTAAGCAATAGCCCAAAAGAGCAAGAAATGGATGTGCCATCAATGGTATAAATGCCACCATCAGTATTGCTGTCACTACACCACTATCAGCACCATTCAGTCATTCATTCAGCAAGGATCTATTGCCTGGGCTGGGATATAAGAGCAACAAGGAAGTCATAGCCTCTGCTCTCCTAGAGCTTGCATTCTAATGGAAGAAAGAAGCTTGTGTCACACCGTCAAATAAATTAGTGTATAAGGATAAACTGACAGATATTCTGAAATAAAGCAAATCATTCTATGAGAGCAAATAAAGAAGGAGTTGGCTTAAATGTTTCTCTGAAAAATGCAAATCAAAACCACAACAATGAACCCCCTCCCACTGGTCAGAATGACTATCATCAAAAAGTCCACAAAGAGCAATTGCTGGAGAGGATATGGAGAAAAGGGAACCCTCCCTTTTGGTGGGAGTGTACATTGGTGCAGTCACTATGGAGAACAGTATGGGGGTTCCTCACAAAACTAAAAATAGAGCTGCCATACGATCCAGCAATCCCACTCCTGGGCGTATATCTAGACAAACTGTAATTTGAGAAGACACAAAAGTGGAAGTCTCTCAGTTGTGCCCAACTCTCTGTGACTCCATGGACTTCTCCAGGCCAGAATACTGGAGTGGGTAGCCTTTCCTTTCTCCAGGGGAGCTTCTTGACCCAGGGATCAGACCCAGGTTTTCCACATTGAAGGTGGATTCTTTACCAGCTGAGCCACAAGGGAAGCCCCAAAAGATACATACACCCCTATATTCATAGTAGTTTGATGTATAATAGTCAAGATATGGAAGCAATCTAAATGTCTATCAACAGGTGAATAGAAAAAGAAGATGTGGTGTACACACACACACACACACACACACACACACACACACACATATGATGGAATATTACTCAGCCATTAAAAAGAATGAAATGATGTCATTTGCAGCTACATAGACTAGAGATTATCATATTAAGTCAGGTAAATCAGAAAGAGAAAAACAAATACCATATGTTATCACTTGTATGCAGAGACTAAAATATGATACAAATGAACTTACCTATGAAATAGAAACAAACAGACATAGAGAATAGACTTATAGTAGCCAGAGGGGAGAGAGTTGGGAGAGCTGGATTGGGTGTTTGAGATTAGCGGATGCAAACTATTATATTTAGGATGGATAAACAACAAGGTCCTACTGTGTAGTACAGGGAACTATATACAAGATCTGTGATAAACCGTAATGAAAAAGAATACATATATGTATAAGTGAATCACTTTGCTGTACACCAGGAACTAACACAACATTCTAAATCAACTAGACTTCAATTTTAAAATGCTTCTCTGAGGACACAACACTTGAGCTGACATCTGAAACATGAGTGGGAGTTAACCAGACAAAAAAGAGAGGGTGGAAGAAGAACATTCCAAGCAGATGGTAGAGCAGGTGCCAAGGCTCTGCGATGGGGGAAGGGGGACATGAAAGTGTCAGTGGAAGTGAAAGGCTGGCATGGAAGGATCACAGAGGCCAAGGGAGAGGATGTCATGAAATAAGGCTAAGGCTGCAGAAGTAGGCAAGGGCCTGGTCCTGTGGACCTAAAGACCTTCTTAAAGATTTTGGTAAAATATGGGAAGTCAGTGAAAGAGAAATTGTTTGGAAAAGATCACTTTGGCTATGCTATAGATCGTGGACTGGAAGCAACAAGAGAAGCAAAAATATAAGTGAGGAGCCCTTCCCAGTAATCCAGGCATGAACCGACGGAGGCTTACACTGTGGGTGTAAAATCAACAGGACTTGGGTGATGGGTGGATAATGGGCTAAGAGCAGCTGCTGCTGACATCTTGTGCTCTCAGCGTCTCATGAAATTTGCAAGGTTCTTTTGGTTTTGAACAATGGAATCTCATTTTACATAGGGGTTAGATTTTGAAGTCTGTGCATAAGATAAGAATGGCATAGAGTCAAAAGTCACTTTGAAAAACTTGTAAGCCATTCACAAAGTCCAGGGTCTATGGGTTTGTTTACAGAACCACGAACAGGAATTTTTAGGCATCCCAAAGTTAGCCATTGACTAGAATTAAGAAAGACAATGAAGAGCAGCCCATATGCAAACGTACGGGCATTCAAATCACTCTGTCTTTAAAACAACTAGCGAAGCCTTAGCAGCAAATGAATTGATGGGATGGGGGTGGAGGGAGAGGGGGAATCTGTGTATGGAGAAGGGAAATGGGTAGGAATCTTTAAAATGCTCCTGCTTTTCTGAACCATTCAGCATTAATATGAAGCCTTTATAACTCCAGCATATACTGATGAATTCCTTTCTTATATTAGGTGGCCTGTGTATAGGATTCCCACTCCAGCATCTATTCCAACCTCTGTTCCTCCTTCCCTGGAGGTGAGTTCTTTCCCAAAAGCCCTGTCCCCATTCCACACCAGATCTACCTGAAACGAGGTATAACAGATTTAAGATGAGCTCAGCTAGCTTGGGTCAGGCAGATCCCGTGGGTCAGTCAGGACACTGCGATAAACAATCCCTTCACGGCAGCAGCTGCACACGGCAAAGATGATTTCTTGCTTGTGCCACTTGCACATCATGGGTTGATTGGGGCTCTGCTCCGTGGCTCCTCATCCAACTGAATGGAGCGGACATCAGTTCCAACACTGCCAGTCACCAAAGCAGAAGGAAAGAACTCTGGAGAGGGCTCCACGCGGCAATTAAATGCCCAGACATGACATGAGTCACTTTCACTCACAACTCATTGGCCAAAATTAATCACCAGGCTGCACCCAACCACAAGAGGGCCAAGAAGTACAATCCGTCCATGTGTTCAGCAGGTGCGTAGCCAGAAATATTTGACAAACAACGCTAATGACTTCCACATGCTCTAAATGTACAATGACAAGAAAGAGAAGAGACGAGCATTAATTATTAAGTCTGTGTTTGGATCCTGGGCCCTGTGCAACCATGTGGATGAATAAAACGTGCCCCACTCATGCCCCAGGGGGTGAATCTGTGCCCAGAAATAGACGCTCAGACACATTTGGATCTGTTATCTTGGAAATTAAAGAGATGTCCTAATAGAGGCAGCTGACAGCCTAAGGCTTGGCTCTTACCTCTCTACCCCTTCCCCAGGCTCTCCGGGGACCTTATACAGCCTGAGGCACTCTGTCACCAAAAATCTTTGACAGCTCCTGGAAGTGCCTAGGCTAGGAGTAGTGAATATACAGCTAAATCCCTGCCCTCAAGGAGCTCCCAGTGTAATGACTGTTAATACGCTGTGGTTGATAGTTTCCAAATATGGTCATCAACTACCCCCTTTCAAACCTAGGCACAAATAATGCTCTTCCCCATCATTAGGCGAAACCTGTTTCCCCTTGCCTTGAATCAGGCTGGCTAGCGACTTGTTTTGACCAATAGGATGCAGCAGATATGATGTTTGAAACGGTCAAGTCCAAGTCTTAAGAGAAATGATCACTTCAGTTCTTACTGCTGGAAGCCCAGCCGCCATATTGTAAGGAAGCCAAAGCCACATGATTAGAGGCCAGAAGGAGAGAGGCCCTAGAGGGTGAGTGGCCGTCTTGGACAGTCTAGTCACAGCGGGGCTCCCAGCTGAGTGCAGCCACACAAGTGACCTAAACTTCAGCAGCTGGAGTAGAACTCTCCCGTCGAGGCCAGTCATGAGGGGGAAAGTCAATCGTTATTTGTAGCCACTAAGTTTGGGGTTGGTTTATTATACACCAATAGGTAAGTGAAAAACACCATATCCGAAGTGTGTGTGTGGTTCTCAAGGAGCCCAGAGGAAACGAATCTGAGAATACCTTAAGAGGTGTTTTAGACTGAGTTCTCTGGGAACAGACTTTGAAACAGAGTTGCATGAGGTTTAAGGAGGAACAGAGGAATGCTCTGGAAAGATAAACCTATAAAAAGTACAAAAGCTAGCAATGGACCAGCAATGTGGTGGCATCTTTGTTCCCCCTCCTCAGCCAGCATTGGCCAGGGGCAGGCCCTGGCAGGGGGCATAACCTTAGGCAAGGGAGCCCCCTTGCTGAGAAGAGCAGCTGAGGAGAGTTCCCATGGAAGGAAGCAACTGGAAGTCCTCAGAGCAAGTAGTTGAGGACAGAGGTGCCAACACTGAAGAGGGGAGCTGGGAGGAGAACACAGTATCTTCCAAAAGAGGCGATCCAGTGGCACTTGTGTGAGGGTAGGGAAGCCTCTGATGAAGTAAGGAAAGAAAATCTCCAGGCAAAGGAAGCAGCAAAGCCAAAGGTTCAGAGATGGGAACATGCCTGGCAGCTACAAAAAGAAGACTACATAAAAGAGGAGGTAAGATATGACGCAACACTGAGAACAAAAATGTGGGCTTCCTCCAGAGGCAATGAAGAGCTATCAAGAGCTCTAAGCATGGCAGAGACATGATGGGATGTGTTTTAGAAAGATTCCTCTGTTGGAAACATCCCAGCAGAGTAGAGTCTGGAGGCGGAGGGCCTGCCAATGATGCCGGAGAGAAATGAAGTTCAATGCCCAGCTCCTGCTAGTGTAGCCTGGCCGAGTCTGAAATGACACCTTTCCTTAGCAGATGGGTTCTGTTGGGTTCCAGAAGGGGATGGAGAGTAGAATTTGGGGATAAGGGGTGGGATGTTGCATGATGCTTGACTTCTTGCCAGGTAGAAGCCTCTGCATCACCTTCAAGCATGGAGAGCTCTAGCCTCATGTGGGAAGGCAAAGGACACTTGGTTGCCTTGGAGGGCTCAGCGTGACCTGGGATTTGGAGGCATTCAAGTGCTTGGGCCCAGATGTCCCTGGCCCGGGTGTGAGAACCCCAGTCCCTCCCAATCAAAGCCCTGACCAATCAAGGCATAGCCAACTTGCTATGTCGCAAATTTAATTTTCTCTGGAAATCTTCTACTCTCATAATTAAACCCTGGGCCAAACTTCAGCTTTTTCTGCCCTCCAGCTGCAAAAGAAAGTCTGTGTATCAGATGGCAAGGAGGCCCTCTGGCTTTTGCATTTCACCTCAAATTGGTGATGAATCACCCTCTGCCTTTCATTGCCTTTTTCCCATGCATTGAAATCCCCCAGCAACAATTATTGAATTGGGTGGTCTTTATCATTTGAAAAGACCCTGATGCTAGGAAGGATTGAAGGCAGAAGGAGAAGACGACGACAGAGGATGAGGTGGTTGGATGGCATCACCGACTCAATGGAAATGAGTTTGAGAAAACTCCGGGAGTTGGTGATGGACAGGGAGGGCTGGCATGCTGCAGTCCATGGGGTCGCAAAGAGTTGGACACGACTGAGCGACTGAACTGGACTGAACTGTGGTCTCTATCACTACGATTTCCTCTAAGCCTCTCAAATGTTTGGGACACTACTCCCACCAGTGTGTTCCCTTCCAACAGCTCCTTTCCCAGTTCACCACTAGGATAAGTTTGAACAATTACACAGCTGGAGCGTGTCGGGTGCTATTACTACTTCCGCCTGCCACCAGCCATGGGGTTCTCATTACCAACTGGCCAGGGAGTGATACAACTCCAAACTCCTACTTAAGAGTCTGTTTCCTAGCACCAACTGTCGTAGGAGGTCAGGTTTCCTAGAAACAGACCTGGAATGGAGATGTGCATGCAGAGGGGCTTATTGGACAGTGATCCCAACACCTACATCTGTGAAAGAGGAAGGGCAGCAGCACTGGGCAGAGGAAGAAGAGGAACTCTGATGCATTTGTAACAGAGACCTCAGTCAAATACATGGTAATCTCTAAAGAAGATATAACCCTTTAGAGACATCCCCAAATAAAGCAAGAATAATCACTCAGTCATTGAATTCGAGGGCTTCCCTGGTGGCTCAGTGATAAAGAACCCACCTGCCAATGTAACAGACGTGGGTTTGATCCCTGGGTCAGGAAGATCCCCTGGAGAAGGAAATGGCAACCCACTGCAATATCTTGCCTGGAAAATCCCATGTACAGAAGAGCCTGAGTACCCTACAGTCTCTGGGGTCGCAAGAGTTGAACACAATTTAGCAACTAAATAGCAGCACCAGCACTGGAGAGTGGGAAGCAAGTTTACTGAAGGGGGTGAAGAGGGAGGAGCCCATGCAGGAGGCAGAGTGAGCAGAAGGTGAGGAAGGAGAGACGATTGCTTTGACCTATTCAGACCCCACTAATGCCTGGCTTCCTATGTGGGCCTAATACCTAGGATGAATGATCCTTTAGGAATATAAGTCTTTGGGTATGGCTTGCATTATCTCCATACAAACATATGGACACATATACACACTGAGATTCCCAGGGGCAGAGACTCCAACCATTGGCTTGTGAGCAGATCTTGACACTCATTAGCCAAGTTTGAATATCAGACTTGCAAAAACAGAATGCACCTCTCTCTGTACACCTGGAAGGTCAAGCCACCCCTGCTGGAGCCTTGGCTTTGTCTTCAAGTCTGATCTGAATCTTGGCAGCAACCCAAAACAAAGAGAGCCCAAGGCAGGAACAGCGTCATCAACAACAGTTGACATTTATTGATTGCCAGCCTTGTTCCAGGTGTCTGCTAAGTGCTTTACAAACATTCGCTCATTTCATCCCTCTCCAAATCCTGTGAGGTGGGGCATTTCTGTTATCCCATTTCACAGATGGAGAATCAAAGACTCCAAGAAGTTAGACAATTTGCCCACGGTTGCATACCTAGTTGGCGGCAAAACCTCAGTGCTGACCAGGTTAGAACCTTGATGTCCTTAAGGCAAGCAGGACGTGGAGAATGGACAGGACAGGACATGGAGAATGGCTCATTCACTCATTCAGCAAATATTTAGGAAGAGCCTGCTGTGGGCCAAAACTGTTAAAAGCACTTAAGAAACCTCAGGGAGCTATGTCCACAGAGATCCTTTCCCCGCTGGGCCTGATTTTCTAGCAGAAGACAGATACGGATGATAACCATAGTACTATTACACTTATTTGTGTATGCTGAAAGGTGAGGTGCATGTTGCAGGATGCCTCCCAGATCCCCCACTTCTGAACTGAGGCACTCACTTCCCCAGGAGTACCAGTAGCCAGTGGCATTCTGCTGAGTCCTCCTCCTCCAGACGAGCCCTTAGAGAAGACAGCTGCTCTCCTTCCTGGGGGCAGCCCACATCCCACATTTAGTCCATAAGCGGTCATAAAGTGCCCCCTGTACCCTTGCCTCAATGCTAAGAAACTCTGAGTCAGTCCAGCTCCACATGGGATCAGCTGGGACCTTAGTGACAATTCAGCTCTTCTCTCTGCCCAGTTCTGCTTCCTTACTCCCTAGAGGTCTTGATCTGAGAGCACCCCCAAGAAACACCTTACAAGCAAAACTATACGAAAGTCTGTTTCCTGGTGCACCCAGCCTGCAACAGAAAGTCTACATTCTGTGGGGAAAAAGAAAAATGAGAGTGGAATAAGGGCCTTTGGGAGGGTAGGGGCTGATGGGGCAGCAGGTAGTAGCATTAAATAAAATAGTTAAGGTGATCTTGTTAAGTGATCAAAGGCTTGAAGAAGGAAAGGAAATTATCCAAGTGGAGATGTGGAAGGAAAGCATTCTAGGAGGACAGGGAACAGCAAAGACCCAAAGGCAAGAGCACAGCCAGGAGGCCAGTGTGATTGGTGCAAAGAGAGGAAAGGAAAGCAGGAGAAGGCAGGTTGGGGTGGGAAAGGGGAGAGGTTACAGACAGACTTGCAGCCGCTGCAAGGTTCTCAACTGTTTCTCTGAAAGGAGTAGAGAATTGACATGAAACTTCTGACTTGAAACTCCTCTGGCTACTGTGTAGCATGGAAGGGCAAAAGCAGGCCTACCTATTTTAAGGTCTTTGCAGTAAACCAAGTGTTTCCGAGTCCAAGTTCATACTGCCCGCCCTATGACAGGCCAATAAATCAAGATGAGGTGTTGGAGGAAGAAATGGTGACCTTTTATGGAAAGCCACAGACTGAAAAGATGGTGGACTCGCATCCCAAAGAACCATCTGCCCTGAGTTAGAAACGTTTTTGGTGCAGGAATCCTTTGTTCTTGCAGCTCTTCACTGAGGTCTGGTCCAAAGTGCTTACAAATCTCCAACAAGACAAATGTTATTCTCTGTTCTACAGCTTTTTATCTCTGTGTGTACTCAGTCACTGTCATGTCTACCTCTTTGCAGCCCCATGGACTGTAGCCCACCAGGCTCATCTGTATGAAATTTTCCAGGCAAGACTACTGGAGTGGGGTGCCTCTTAGAGAAGACAGCTGCTTTCTGACCCAGGGATTGAATCTGCATCTCTTGCATCTCCTGCATTGGCAGGTGGATTCTTTACCAATAGTGCTACCTGGGAAGCCCCTGGTGGCTCAAACAGTAAAGAATCTGCCTACAGTGTAGGAGACCAGGTTCAATACCTGGGTCAGGAAGATCCCCTGGTGAAGGGAATGGCTACCCATTCCAGTATTCTTGCCTGGAGAATTCTATGAACAGAGAAGCCTAGCAGGCTTCAGTCCATGGGGTTGCAAAGAGTCAGACACAACTGAGAGACTAACACTTTCACTTTTATCTCTGTAAGAATGGAAAAGTGTTGTACCTTTAAAGGTCAAAGCCCTGAGAATTGGATATCACATATATTTCAAGCTATAGGCAACAGTCTTTTACAAAAGGTGCAGAGCCAGCATGACTAAGCACAAGAAATGGAGCATAAATGTTAAACCTAAGGGAACTGATTTGATATGGGGTCAGGTTTGTTCTTCTTTGAGACACAGTCAGTTCAGTCAGTCAGTCATGTCCGACTCTTTGCGACCCCATGGACTGCAGCACACCAGGCCTCCCTGTCCATCATTTACTCAAACTTATGTCCATTGGGATGGGGATGTCATCCGACCATCTCATCTTCTGTCATCTCCTCCTCCCACCTTCAATCTTTCCCAGCATCAGGGTCTTTTCCAATGAGTCGACTCTTCGCATCAGGTGGCCAAAGTATTGGAGTTTCAGCTTCAGCATCAGTCCTTCCATTGAATATTCAGGACTGATTTTCTTTAGGATTGACTGGTTGGATCTCCTTGCAGTCCAAGGGACTCTCAAGAGTCTTCTCCAACACCACAGTTCAAAAGCATCAATTCTTCGGTGCTCAGCTTTTCTTTTCTTTGTGACACAAGTAGAAGTCTTAGTAGGGGCAGTGAAGGTGGTGAGATGTGATAGGATTAGGAATGTATTTCTACCCAGCCAGCTGAATTTGCTGATGGACTGGATATAAGATGTAAGAAAAAGAGAGGAGTCCAAGATGACTCCAAGGTGTTTGTGATATTGTAATTTATAATAAACATATATTTGGTATATATTATAGTAATGGTACCCATTCCTGGCACAGAGCTCCTAAAACTCTTGGCATTTCCTAAGTGCTGAGAGCAAAGAAGGTGTCCTTTGTTATGTCAATAAAGTGAGTTTGGAAAGTCCTTAGATAGGATGGGACTGGTTGCCAGGGGAATCAACCACACAGTTAAAAGGCTGGAATTTTCAATCCCGTCCCCCACCCACCACTTACTCCCACCCTTTTCAGAAAGGGGCTGGAGACTGAATCCAATCACCAATGGCCAACAAATTAATCAATCATGCCTATGTAAAGCCCAAAAAGATGGGGTCCAGAGAGCATCCAAGTAGGTGAACACTTGGATGTACTGAGAGATTGGTGCTCAGAGAAGGCATCAGAGCCCTTTCCCCATACTTTGCCCCATGCATTTCTTCCATCAGGCTGTTCCTGAGTTAAATAACTTTATAATAAACCAGTCATCCAATAAGTAAACTGGTTTCCTGAGTTTTGTAAGCCTCCCTAGCAAATCATTCGAATGCAAGGAGGTTATGGGAACTTTTGATTTATAATTGATTGGTCAGAAGCACAGGCAAGCACCTGGCCTAACAATCAGCATCTGAAGTGGGGCGAGACTCATGAGACTGAGCCCTTAACCTATGGATCCGAGGCTGCCTTCCAGTATATAAAGTCAGAGTGGATTGAATTGTAGGACTCCCTGCTGGTATCAGAGAGCTGCTTGGAGATGTGAGGGGAAAACCTACACTTTGCAATTGGCATCAGAATCAGAGTGTTTTGTCCTGAACAGTGGAAGGAAGGACTTGCCAAGACATGAGGTGGGAAAGACTGCAGGTGAGGTAGGTTTGGGGGAGACCAGGAGTCCCACTTTGGACCTGTTGAGTTTGAGATTTGCAAAGTATCCTTGCAGAAATGAAGTTAAAAGACACTCCTTAGAAGGAAAGTTATGACCAACCTAGACAGCATATTAAAAAGCAGAGACATTACTTTGCCAACAAAGGTCCGTCTAGTCAAAGCTATGGTTTTCCCAGTGGTCATATATGGGTGTGATAGTTGGACTATAAAGAAAGCTGAGTGCCAAAGAATTGATGCTTTTGAATTGTGGTGTTGGAAAAGACTCTTGAGAGTCCCTTGGACTGCAAGGAGATCCAACCAGTCCATCCTAGAGGAGATCAGTCCTGGGTGTTCATCGGAAGGACTGATGTTGAAGCTGAAACTCCAATACTTTGGCCACCTGATGCAAAGAGCTGACTCATTGGAAAAGACCCTGATGCTGGGAAAGACTGAGGGCAGGAGGAGAAGGGGACGCCAGAGGATGAGATGGCCGGATGGCATCATTGACTCGATGGCCATGGGTTTGGGTGAACTCTGGGAGCTGGTGATAGACAGGGAGGCCTGGCATGCTGCGGTTCATGGGGTCACAAAGAATCAGCCATGACTGAGCGACTAAACTGAACTGAACTGAACCCTAGGTCTCAGTAGCCAGCTGAACACACAGTGTGATCCAGTTGGGTATGAGACAGGGCTCAGGGACACAGTGGAAGTGTGTGACACAGGGGGCTCCATAGCACAGGGGCCTGTCTCTAGAATCCCATCACCTGACATTCCAAGTTCCTATAATGAAAACAGACAGATCTGTGAATGGTAGACCGACAGAGGAGTCTCCATGTGACAATAAAGAGCCAAACTGTGTGCCTTTGTGGGACTGAGCTGAGAGTGTATTTGGAGCTAAGAGTAGGGGGGAGTCAGTGCAAATAGAATGTGTCCCTGCATATGGAGGTGTTGATGGTTGGTTTCCATGAGTGCTTGTGTGTGTGCGCTTTTGTAAATGTACGTGTGTGCATACTTCTATAAGGCCTGTAGGTAAGCACACATTGCTCTGTGTTTGTGTGTGTGTGTGCATGCCTCTCTGAGTATGTGTATACATCCTCCTGTATGTGTGTGTACACATCTATGAGTGTGTGTATACATGGCAGTACAGGTCCAGAGAGTGCTTGCTCACTCCCTAGAGTGTGAAAGCATGTGTGTGGGCGGGGGGGCGCACAGATATGAGTGAAGAAAGGATGCCAGCTCAGGACCTGACACAAAGTAGTTGCCTAGTTGCAAAATGCACAGAATAAACAAATAGCTGCAATCAGCCTTTGGAAAGGGGCCCTTGGGTCACCTGGAGAGTGGGAGTGGAATGCCCCTTCAGCCACCTTGGACTACACATGGACGCCCTCAGAACCCTGGCAGTCCAGTTGTGAAGACTTCGCCTTCCAGTGCAGGGAGTGTAAGTTGGATCCCTGGTCGGAGAACCAAGGCCCCACGTGCCTCTCAGCCAAAAAAACAAATTGCAAAAGAGAAGCATTATTGTAACAAATTCAATAAAGACTTTAAAAATGGCCCGCATCAAAAAATATCTTTAAAAAAAAGAAGAATCTGCACTGATCAGTCCAGGACATGGCAGTCTCCCCCACCCCCCGACCCCAGCTTCCCTGGTCCGTGCCCTCCTGCCCTCCTGGGCGGCTCTCAGACTGGGCTGGGGAAACTGCAGGCACAGATCAGGAGAGGGAAGCTGGTTAACTCTCCATTCTCCATTAAACATAATCAGGAAGAAATCTGCGTGGAGCCCGCTGCTCTGACCGATAAGTGATTCCCCAGAACAACAGATAAAAGCCTGGCCCTAAAGTGCAGCCAGAAACGATGTGTAATTGGCATGAGAGAATCCTTAAATCTGTGTGCGGCTTTTAACTTAGGAGGCTTCAATTACAATTAATAGTTCCCTTGAAGAAGGCAGAAGGAGTGATAGAGGAATTCCAAGGCCTGAGCTCAGAGCCCTGGGCTCCCCTCCCAGCTGTTTCGGGAGAGCTGGGGTGGGGAGTAAGGAGTAGGGGAAGGAGGGAGTGGGAAGAGAGGCTTTTCAGGATCTCAGGCCCGCTGCTGGGCTGCCTCCTTTACATGTCCCAATCGGACCAGTGCCCAAACAAGTTCAGTTGCACTTCTGGACCTTTGCCCAGCCCCTCGTGGCCTCCCTGGACTGTTGCTAATAGCAACAATTATGGTGTCCATTTTGCAGACAGGAAATAAACGAGATACACCTGCCCCAAGGCTCTGGAGTACAGCTAGCTCATCTGTATCTGCAACACAGAAGAGGTCTCAGAGAGCATCCTCCCTTATGGTTCACCAGGCCACAGAGGTTCAGAGATGGGAAGGTACTTGGAAAACACCACACACAGCAACGATCTGGTGGGCTTGGGCTCAGAACCCACGCCCCCGACTCTAGTGGTTGTTCCTTCTTTGGCACCACTGGCCAACGCGCCCAGAGTTCTCTGAGGAGAGCGTGGTTCTCGGGCACCAGCCACGTAGCCCCTTCCTTCCCCAATCTGCTCCCTGGAGTGGGGACTGAGGCCCAGCTGGGAAAGGTTGGCAGCCTGCACCCACACCCAGGTCTGCACCCTCTATCTGTGCTTGGCCGGTCTGGGCTGCCCACCTTCACTCCAGCACACAAACGTGCCAGCTCTCCCTCTGCTGGAGACTTCCTGCCCTCTGCTCTCATATCATGCCTGGGGCTCTCCCTCTGGGGTCCAAGGGCAAAGCCATTGGCAGCAGACTGTGGACAGGTGTTCAGGTAGGGTGGCTGCTGGGCGCGAATCGAATTGTGAAGCTGGCTGGCTATCCTCCAGGAATGAGAGTTTGGGACCTCGGATGACACAGACAGTCAGAGGGAGCCTTGCAGGCTGGACCATTCCCAGTGCCGTCTGAGTGGCGACCCCACAGACTCCTGTGTTGGCGGGAAATCCAAAGCTCCCTCCCATGAGCTCATGGGTGGCTGGGTGCCCAACCCCATGGTTCATGGCTTTGGAATGTATTCTTCAGGCTAGCATGCATCAGACCCACCCACCTCCCCCCCCGCACCAAAGCAAGAGCTGCTGTCTGCTCCTGTCTCTTCAAAGCCAAGAAAATTCCACAAACAGCCTTTTTTCTAAGCATGACAAATTGTGTAAGCACGTGAGTACACTCGTGTGCATGTTCGTGTGCACAAGCATGGCACATATAGCCGTGTGCAGAGATGAGCTTGTGTACTCCTATCCATGCACACAGGGCACAAAGCGCAGAGTTGCATGCATCTATGTATATTGTGTTTGTCTGTGTGTGCTGTGCATGCATCGTTTTAAAAGAACACAGAGGAATCCGCTTGGGGCCTGTGTAGCTGAGCCTTATTTATAGCTCTCCTCTGTCTGGTTCGTTTCCTCTAACTTCCCTGCAGAATGATATGAATGGAAATGACACTATTGACTATCTTGGTAACCATAAAAGACCTTATAGAAATAAGATTTTTATAGTTTGTGGACTGGGAGAATCAAAAGACTAAGAGTTATGGACTCGGAGGATAGGAGAGAATCAAGCCGAGGCAGTAGGAGCGGTCCCCGCGGTGGGTCGTCTGCGGGTTTTTTAAAATAAACTCATATAAATAAAGTGATTGTCTTGAAAGAGTTATGAGAGCCCTGAAGCTGGTGGGCAATATCTCCACGGCCTCTGTGAAGGCGGGAGGGTGGGCCTGCCATCTGCCTGGGAGGAAACTGTTGCTTTATCTGAGTTCTGGTCCTGGCCTCCCAAGAGAGAGGCAGAGGAGGCTGCTCCAGGGCCCATGCTGCCTTTTCTCTCCTGGAGAGCAATAATGTTTGGCAGCCCTCGGAGAAGAGCCCCGAGGCTGGCTGTTTACTAGCTAGGGTGGGTCTGTAAACCCCGCATGGGGACTGAGCCCACAGATTCTGGGTCAGCAGCCCCTCCAAGCTTGGAAGGAGACCCATCCCAGTGAAGGCTGTGCATCCAAGTCCCATACAGTGACTCCTCCAGACTGTTCCTGGAAAGCACATCCTCACCACCTACAACAGCCCTGCAGAGAGAGCCCTAGATCTCCCAGGTGGAGCCACGTCTATTTCAGCAAGTCCAGTACCTTCAACCTTTACCACTGACCACTTTGGGTGTGTACCTTTACAGAGGAACAAGACTCCATCATGCCCTCAAGGAGCTCCCCACCTGGTTAGGAGGATGGAGAGAAGGAGTATGGACAGGAAGTGTGTAGATCCCTGCACAGCTACCCAGGTGTGCAGGTACCCAGGTATGCAGGTACAGACAGAGAGCCACGTTGAAACCGGGTAATAGATGCTTGGTTTTATTCATCCCAGCAAACGAGGTGCTGGGCCCTGGACACACAAAGCTAAACCAGACTCAGTCCCAGCCCTCGAGGAGAAGTTCATGTCCAGTGGGAAGAGGGACATGGACAATCATGGGACAGAAGTTAAGGGCTGAATTGTGTAAATTGACCAGGGAATGTGGATTACCTTTGCCTAGGGGATCAGGGAAGTCTTCTCACAAGAGGACACATCTCTGCTGAGACTTGAAGGACAGTGTGTTAGTCACTCAATTGTGTCCGACTCTTTGTGACCCTATGAACTGTGGCCCGCCAGGCTCCTCTGTCCATGGAATTCTCCAGGCAAGAATACTGGAGTGTGTAGCCATTCCCTTCTCCAGGGGATCTTCCTGACAGGGAGATATTCATTAAAGATGAGGAGGAAGGGGCATTCCTGGCAAGGGGGATGGGGAATGCAAAGGCTTAGAGGTTATAAAAAAAAAAAATGTGTTTGGGAAACTGCAGGTTATCCAGAAGGATTGCTCGCTGGGAACCTTGAAGTCGGGGGCAAGAGGGAGTCAGAAAGGAATATTGGTGGCAGATCTTAAATATTCACCATGATTCAGTTCCTGCAGGCAAAGGGGCAGCCTGCAACAACTTGAGGAAGGGGAGATTATAGTCAGATCCATGAAAGCTCACACTGGACATAGATCAGGGAGGGTGACTGGCCCAGGGATTCAGGCTGTGGCAGTGATACTGAAGAGAATCACAACAAAGATAGAAAGTCAAGAGAAGGTGGGAAGAGCGCCTCCCCAGCTTTGCATCTGTTCCCAATCCAGCTAATGGATTTTCAGACAAAGAGCGGGATGGCACACTGAGCAGCTAAGCAGTCAGCAGCCCGGCCTCCCTGGTGTTGCTCCTTCATTTTCTCCCCTCATCCCAGCCCTCAATTTGTTCACAGCCCTCTGGAGCAACAGCAGGTCCGCGCTCTCTTCCACCATGAAGGGGACAGTTCTGAAAATCAGACAGAAACCACTCCATCCTCTTGGGCAGCCCACTGAAAATCACTGCCGGGCTTGAGAGGCCATGCTACCTCCTGTCTCCTCTCCCGGGAGACATGGGGACCCGGGGTGAAGGTCAAGGAATGCTCCCACAGCACTTGTCAACACCCTGACTACCTGTCTGCAGGCATCGATTCCTCTCCTTCCTGACCTTTCAGGAGAGGTGCCCTGAATTCCGTGCTGGGTCATTACAGAGCCCAGAGACTCTGAGAGGCCAGCCCCCCTGGCTGCAGCCCCGCTGGGGTGGGCTGCGTCTGGTCTGGGGGTTCAGCCTGACTGCTGCTGTCAGCCAGCCCGATCGCATCTGAATTGTCTGAATTGTGGCGAGTGGAGCAGGGCTGGATTCACACCGGCTCAGCCGCAAGGCGAGTTTATGGTTCTTGATTACACCCAGCAGGGAGGCCTTCTTAGTGATGAGAGAGAAAATATTCAACAACCTGTCTTTGCAATGTGCTGATCTCTTGGAGAGAGAGAGAGCAGGAGGGAGTGGGGGAGGGGTGAGAGAGAGAATGATTTACAATAAAGGTTTGTTTTTTTTTTTTAATCTAGGGCTCCCCGAAAATGCCTCAACATTTCGTCTTTCTCATCATTTATTTTTGCCTCAGTGTAACTTTAAGGCCAAAT
Organism: Antilocapra americana; assembly: GCA_007570785.1. Lineage (NCBI taxonomy): Eukaryota > Metazoa > Chordata > Mammalia > Artiodactyla > Antilocapridae > Antilocapra > Antilocapra americana. The sequence goes on along the minus strand of ML661382.1, from coordinate 322,022 downwards.
GATCCCATTCTCATGGGCCCCCGCCAAACTGGTGAAAGGCTTAGAAGGATGTGGACCTGAGGATCTGCTCAGAGCTGGGGGTGAGGGGGCCTGAGCAGTGCTGCCTCTTCCGAAGGCCCCTTCTCTCCTTCACAGCCCTCCTCACATTCTGCTTTGTACTCAAGCTGTATCTGCTTGTGCTCGGGGGCCCAAACCCAGTGCTTGCCCCACAGTCATGCTAATAAATGAACAAACAGAAGGATGGATGTGTATCTCTTCTCACACCCCAGCAGGAGACCCCTGTGCCTCCCCGCAGCCCCAGTCCAGCAACCTGTACAAAAGTCAGCACCGATTTTGTGTTTTGGATAAATGAATGAGTGAATAATATCAAATAGATTTCACACCCTACAGGGCTTCAGCACTCTACCTAGACTGCCCTTTATCCTGCATGCTATTTCTGAAGCTCATTATGGTTTTTTAATGCTACATCCTATGCCCCCCAAAAAACAGGATGCCAGAGAAGAAAGGGGGTTTTTTGGAGGCTACATTTTTTAGTTGCTTCTTAAGAATTCATGAGAACTAGTGTTTTAAATCACTGGCTCTGAAAGCACCTCCCAGTGGATCGATACGGGGGATGGGAGGCAGTGGTCTCTCCATTTCTGCAAGAACCTGAGCTCTTCCTTAAGGAAGAGGTTGGTCATGTTCCCTTTCCTCCTCTCCCTCACCTCCTCTCCCCACCCTCCTCAAGTCCCCAAGGGCTTTCCTACGGCTCATTAAAGACCCCTGCCTCTTCCCTTTCTGCTTCAGTCTCCTTGAGAGATGGAGAAGGGCAGCTCAGAAAGAAAAGAAGGCACTCTTGCCTTTACTTGCACAGCAGATTTCAACCTCCAGCGAGGGTCCTAGGATCTTGAGGAGAGGAGGGAACCAGGAGCCCAGCTGGGAAGGGGTAGATGGATTCCAGACCCATCTCCACCTGCAGAAGAGGGGAGCCTTTCTTCTAGGACCAGACCCCACCCAAGGGAACTTTTTCAAGATCTCCCGAGCATGCAAATTCAGCGTCTGCGGAAGGTGGGCATCTGGTCGACCCTGAGGCGCTCCAGTCAAAGGCTGGGCTCTCCAGGTTGCCAGGGTCCCAGAGGGACCCCTGCCTGCCCTGCCTCCGTCTTCCAGGGCTGAACCCTGCGGCTGCTGAGAAAGCCTGTCAGCCAGTTTCCCTTGCCTCTGGCTCTGTAGAGCTTGGTACCCACCGAAGGAGGAGGGGGAGGGGGGCGGAGCCGCAGGGACGAGGCCCGAGCTCGGAAACTTTACACTGAAAGTTAATCCACTGAAGCGTAGCCGAAAATAAGCGCGCTGCCTAATGTGCCGGGAACTGCCGGTCGCAAGGCCAGACTGCTAGCGGATGTCTGCATCTCCGCCCGGAGCCTGCATTTAGCGCCAGCGAGGGAGTCTGGGCTGGAGCGCTGCTTTCACACCGACTCGAGCCGCGAGTTTATGGATCTTGATTGCACCCAGCAGGGAATCCTTTTTAGTGATGAGAGAAAAAATATTCAACAACCTGTCTTTGCATTGGGTGTGTTGGACACACTTCCCTGCTTCGGAATCAGACATGTGCAAGTTGTGGGAGTGAAGCTGCTGTCAGCAGGCCAGAAACACTCCTCTCCTCCCCGAGTCCCCGTGGGAGGGGGCGGGGAGCCCAGAGGGGCTGCGGCCGGCCCCAGCTCCTCGGGGAGAGGAGAGGCAGCCCCCCGCGGCGTGGCTCCCACTCCGGCCCCATCCCCACCCGCCTCCTCACCGGTCCGCAGGCCGCCCGCCTCCCTCCCGGGCCCGCGGCGCGCGCCTGGGCAGTCCTCCGGGGAGCCGGCGCCCGCGTGGGGCCCGCTGACAGCGAGCCCAGTAGAATATTGTATTAGTTGGTTGTGAGCTGTGTTCTCGTCAGGGTATCTGAGTTTCACAGAACAGACGGGGTGAGAGTTTTTGTGCTATATCCAGATTGGCTTAAAATAATGTCTTTTTTGTAGCTTATTAAACCACAGAAACTACACCAAAGTCATCTACGCTGCTGCCAGCAAACTCTCTGAGCTGGGGTTGGGGTAAGAGCTGAGCTGAGCCAGGGGCTCAGGCCCCCCCGACCCCAGGGAGAACAGGGCAGGCCGGGGAAGAAAGCAGGCAGCCATATTCTGCTGCTGGCTCCGGGGGAACCGGACTGAAGGCTCTTCCTCTGCACTGGGCCTCTCCCTGACCCCAGATCCCCGGCCCCCCCCCCACGTCTGGGAAAGCTTGGGGATGGGGCCCTGTAGGCCTAGGAGCCACTGGGGGCTGAGGGGCTGCCCCGAGGCTGGGAGAAGGGGGCACTGCCTGCAGCCAGGGAAAGGCTGAGAACTGGCCCGTCCAGATCCTATCTGGGGAGGCTCTGTCTCTGCAGGGGTGATGGGCATCTGAATTTCAGCTTCTGTCTGGGTTTGCCCACCCTATCACTCAGACCCCATGCGAAGGCCAGACCCTATGTGTGAGGCAGAGTCCTGGGCCACACCTCCTGGTTCCAGGACTGGGGAATTGGGAAAGGAAGGGGTCTGACAGAGGAAGGGCTCCTCGGTGCCCCATCCTGGCCAGAAAGTCCTCTTCCTTCTCGTCTAGCAGATGATCGCAACTTCCTGTCCCAAAAGAACGGCGGTGTCTCTTGAGTGTGGGGAAGATGGAGGCGAGGGGGAAAGGGCTCCTATGAGACTCGGGCAAGAAGAAACGCCCACCCGGCCCCTGTTCTGTGTCATCCTGCCCAGATCTGAATAACTGTAACCAGAGCTGCATTGTAATGACACCTGCCGTGTCATCTTCACAACAGGCTTATGAGGCCCGTGCTATAATGAGCCCTAACTAAGGCTCAGAGACATGGAGTGGTTTGCCCAAGCACACACAGCTACAGATGGGTGACACTGGGATTTGACCCCCAAATGACCAATAATGAGAGTCCTGACCACTGCATCACAGGGCCTCACTGGGGTTTGAGACTGAGGAATGACGTACAGTTCCATTTCTCTTACAGTCCTCTGTGTGAGTTTTTTAGAATTGGAGACATCTATGAAAATGAAAAACATTTGAGAAGAGATCAGTATCCCTCCCCACTTTCTGGTGTGTCCATTGGCCATGCCTCTGACCTTCTACCTCCCCAGCGTACAGTGTCCATCAGGAGAGAACCCAGGGCCAATCCAAATCTCTCCAGGGCCAGGGGATGCCCTGGCCACTTCTTTTGGGCACTTTGTCTCAGTCACCAGGACTGCAGGCTTCCGTGCCCTCTTGAGGTTCCCACAGGTGTGGCAGATGCTACTTTCCTCCATGGTCTGCATCCACCCAGGAACCTAGAAGCTAGCCTCAACAGCTCCCTCACATCCCTCCACATCCAGTCCACCACCAAAGACTGAGATTCTAGCTCCACAACTGCATCCTCTCCTGTCTTCACATTGCCTGCTCCAGCCCAGGCCTCATCACTCCTTCACCTGGACTGTTGTATCACTCAGCTCACTGGCCTTCCTGTCTCTAGACTCTCTCCAGTCCACGCTGCAACCAGAGTGAACCTTCTACAGTGACCCTGCCATTCTCCTCCATAAAACCTTCTCGGGGGCTCCCACCACCTATGCTGTAAGAGAAAGGGACACAACTTCCTGGCCTGCAAAGACCCTTCACAAGCCAGCCCTGTGTACCAACACTCAGAATGAAGAGCCCTCCCAAACCCAAGATCCTTTGACACCTCCCTGCTTTGGCTCCATTAGAACCACCTGATACTCAAACTTCATGAGATCAACTTCATATCCTCCCCCGAAAAAAACTCCAGCTTCTGAGACTAAAGAGCATGACACAGAGACAGAGCATCAAAGTCTGCATGCCTGAAGCAGAGTCCTAGGCCACACCTGCAAGCTGACAGGCCGTATCTCTCGGTGGTTAAGATTCAGACCTGGCTCGACTCCTGGCTCTAGTATTTGAGCATAGCATTAAAAAAATCTCCCTGTGCCTCAGTTTCCCCACCTATAAAATGGGGTGATCATAGTACCCACCACCTAAATTGGTTGTGAAGAGTAGAATATTATATGTATATTGGGCTTGGAACAGGCTTGGCAAATAGTGTTATGTAAATGTTAGCTGATATTATTATTATTACTATCATCATTATCTCACATGGCACATCTAAGTCCCACTTCCTTTGACTTTAACCCCTTCAATTCTGATGCCCCAACAAATTCTCTCTCCCTCCCTCCTCTCCTCTTCCTTTCTCTCCCCCTCCCCATCCCTCTCCCCCTTCTTCTCCTTCCTCTTCTTCCTCTTTCTCTTCTTCCTTCTTTTTCTTTTCTTTCTTCTTCCCTTCCTCCTCCTCCTCCAAAACTCCTGACTTTGGATTCTGATGTGACAAAGGGGTGGAGAGGTAGAGGCATCCCTCCTCCTCTTCTTCCTTCTTCTCCTTCCCCTTCTCCTTCTTCTTCCCTTTTCCCATATCTTCAGACACATATATGCCCACCTTCATATATTCAGATGCACATGGGCACACACAGCCACATGCACACACATACACACATGCATACAAACACCCACATGCTCACATAGCAGCCTCCCCATCCTCAGAACCCTTTGGCACCCTGTGGTCCTCTGCAGCCACAGTGTCAGAGCCCTGGTCTCTACGTCTTCACCACATCAGAATTCAAAGTCAGGAGGCCCCCACTGCACCGCCAGCCAGGACCTGGCCCCCTACACACTCAATGGCTGGGGTGCTGGTGCCTGGTAGTAAAGGGAGTAAAGCTGAGTAGTGTGTATACCCAGCAGAAATGTGGGCAAATGGGGGTGGTCCCCAGGAGGACAGAAGTTCCTTCTAAAATGATCTCAACTCAGCTGTGAGGTCTCTTTTTCAGCTCCTGCTCCAGCAGAGCCCAACCAGCCCTCCACACTGGCCCTGGAGGCAGGAGGTCCTACCAGAACTAGAAATGTTTCTCTCTACCAGTAATTTGTTGCAGTCTGCTTTACAAAGTTCCAAGGGCCCTCCAGATCTTCATTCATGAGTGGCAGGCAGGACTTCCCTCATGACCTTGCAGAAGCTTCCAGATAGCACCCTTCCACACCAGGAAAATTTCCTAACGCCCAGCTCAGGCTATCATTTCAATGCATAAAAGCTTCTATTTCAGGGGGAAAGAGGATTTGGAGTGAAGCAGAAATTGGTTCAAATCCATAACCTCCCTACTGTGTGACTTCCAGGACATCACTTGACCTCTCTGAGCCTGTTTCTTCCTGGAGGTAAGAACCTGTACTGAGGCTTGCTGTGGGGCATGACCAGGAAGATGAATAAGAATGTGCTAGAGAAATTCTGAAGCATCAGACCATGGAAGGTCTCTTAGCATCACTCCTGGGTCTGTGCTGGCCATTCTCCATTCATTCTCCCCCAGATCCATTTCTTCAGGAGCCTCACCAATATGAAGCCCCTGGTATCACCCAGGGGCCCCTCCCACTGGTTTCCAGTCCAGCCCAGCAGCACCAGCAGGAGATGGAGGGCAACAGAAGAAAGGGGTTGGGAATGCATCCCAGTTCTCCCCCGATTCACTGCATCCCAGCACCAACTGGCCACAGCTCTAAGTGTCTGTTCCTGTCTCTATCCTCCCTTCTCTTGCATCTTCCAGCCTAAGAGAAGCCACAGCTTCCTCACCCTGTTACTGATGTCCAGATGCTTCAGCATCCTTTGCTGTTTCTCTTACACCTGCCTCTCCCTCTCAAGCCAAACTATCCTCAGTTAAGCCTTTTGCGCTGTGATGACTTTCCCAAGCTGATCTCAGTGCAGATCTTCATTGGACCTACCAGCATCTTCCTTGTTCACTCTACTATTCTGCATCTTAAAGACACCCTGGGCACCCAGCTCTGCCGCTCCTACTCGCTAAGCCTCAGTGGCTTTCGGTCACTTGCAGGATGATGTTGTAAGAGACAAGCAGGAACCGGAATGATGCTAGGATGACCGCCCCTTGGCCCCTGCAGCAGAAGGAGCTTCATCCCTTGCCCTCTTGCTGCCAGCAGTCCCCTCAGGCTGAGCAGGCATCGTATCCAGGTGGAGACCCACCCAGGCCTGCAGCCCCAGGTCAGCCCCTGCAAGAGTAGTAAGGAGTATGGCCTTTGTCCCCCATACCTGGAGCTGAGTGCCTGCTTTGCCTGCACAGTGGAAGCTCTGGTTTAATTAAGGATCTTAGGAGAGAATTCTCTCTTGTTATTTTCTGAATAAATTAAGGAAGTAACTTTGATGCAATATCATTTTCATCTAATCAGGAACATTCTGAAATTACCATATTGTTTTCCATTAGAAACCCCATCAGCCCCCAAATCAGATAACCAGGCTGGAAGCTGCCAAGGCCCCTCTGTCCTGGGGCGGGTGCGTGCTGTGGGGATTCCTATCACAACCCTCCCTTGAGATCCTGAGACGCTCGTGGCTTTCGGCAGGGTTCCTCGGCCCTGGCTGGGGTTCGGGAGGGCTCCAGTAGGCCAAGGGCAAAGGGCAGGAGCCTAAGAAGGCCTACAGGGAAGGTCAGAACCTGTCCATGAGAGCTTCTTTGACAGTTGGGTTGGGAAGGAGAAGAGGTCAGGTTCTTAACCCCCAGCCCCCATTCCCACTCCCTCCCAAGGCAACCTTGAAAGACAAGAGGAAGGGGGCTCAGAGGGTCCTGGCAGGCACCACGGGGCAAGAGGAGGGAGGCCAGGGAATTCAGCATCTGAGAAAAGGCTGAAGACTGCCTACGCAAGGTGGGGCCAGAGGCTGCTGGGAATTTACGAAATTTCCCCACAAAGCTGACGAAGCTCCCTCAAGGCTACAGCTGAGGGTGTCAAGACCACAGTGAGGCAGGAGCCTAGGGAGTAGAGAGGGGAGAATCCCTGGGCTGGGGCACCTGCCAAGGAACCTCACTGCCACGGTCACATCTCACACAGGGCGCTTTTCAACCCAGCACAGCAGGGTGGGAGCCAAGGCTGGAGAAGGACTCAGACCCCTTGCGAGTCTCGTTACAGAGCTGTGCTACCATGTCCTGAGAGACTCAAGTCCCGCCTTAAGAAAAGAGCATGATTTTTTTTAGAAGTTGCCTGGTGATTGGGTCAGAATCTCTTTCTGTCGGTCTGTTTGTCTCTATTATATACTTGTCTTAGACTCTGACTTTAAGTCTTGTCTCTTTCCCTCTGTCTCCCTCCTCTCTTCTCTTCCTTTCTCTTCCCCTCACCTCTCCCCTCTCCTGCCCTCTTCCCTCTGTCCCACCAACATCCGCATCCCTCCCTCCAGCTTTCTCTCCCTCCCTGCCCACTCCATCCATCCCTCTATCTTCCCAGTGTCCTCTTCCAGCCTGCTTCAGGCCATCAAGAAGCCAGGACCCTCACTCAGAACCCAGCAGAGACAACCTCCACCCCACCTCCAGGTTTCACAGTGGTCCTACATCCCCCAGAGCCAAAGCCGGAAAGGGAGGGAGTGGGAGATGCAGGGAGAATCTGAGCATCCCCACAGCAGCCCTAATGCTACCCCAGAAACAGAGAACGAAACCAGTTAGTGTCATCTGTCCAAAGCCCGGATGAAGGAGAAAACCAGGGGGTGGAAGAGAATGATGCAGAGGAGGAGGCTGGCTGTCATGCGGCAGAGAAAATTGTGTGCGGAGGTGCCAGCTAGGGTAGGGGGTGGGGCAGGGGGAACAGGTGGGGAGGGGGCAGACCCCCAGGACAGAGTGGGAGCCAGCCTGGGGCTCCTGCTAAGCCCAGATGTGCTGTGGAAGCACTGTTAGTCTCCTTGCCTCTGGGCCCCAGAGCTCAGGAGAGGCATGGTGCGACCCCATAGACAGCAGCCTACCAGGCTCCTCCATCCCTGGGATTTTCCCAGCAAGAGTCCTGGAGTGGGTTGCCATTGCCTTCTCCCCAGGAGAGGCCCAGGCACATGGAAAACCCAGGGAACATTTGCTGAGTTGAATAATTAAGTCAGACAACAACACACGCTAAGATGCAGCCATGTCCCTCAAAAGCACAGAGAGGAAAGGGGCTGGACAGATACCCTGATACACGAGGCCTGGAAAGGTGGCCACAGTGGCTGGGAGGTGGGTGGCAGGAGTACGCTGGAGATTGGGGTTGTGGCTCTTGGCACCAGGATGAATGTTGGGTTTGGGACTGTGTGCCCACCAACACAGAGCACAGCCAGCAGAGGCCAGTGGCTCCCAGGGGGGTCCACTCATTCGTTATGCAAAGGTGTCTCAAGTGACTATGCGACACTCTGGAGCGAGGCCCACTGCCTCCGCATGAGCGTGGGTGTGGGAGGTGCCAGGAGGCTGTGGACGCAAAGGTGGGTCAAGCATCAAGGGTGGGGATGAGATGAGCAGGAGTGAGCCTGAGTGAGCCTACGGGTCCACAAGGGAGCTTCTGCGCAGCAGGACAGAGCTGGGACGGTGGGAGGGGTCCAACCAGAGGGTGCAGGCCTAGGGCACTTTGCCGCTGTGCTCACTTTCTGCTCCAGTCACACGGGTTGGGAGAGGGCATTTCCCCTATTGACCTTGCCCATGGATTTCCAGGACCCCCACAGCTCCTGCGGGGCCACCCCCCAACCCCTAGTCAACCACTTAACACTGACAGCCTCTCTTAGCATGGTGTGAATCTCTGGGTCCATCTAAAGTTACCAAGAGGGGTTTTAATATGTTTGGCTTGGTGAATACTTTCCACAGTCTCCTCTGGGCTCTTCTGGGTTTTTGCCTGGGTTTATTTTGTTTTGTTTTTTGTTTTTGACCATGCAGCATGGCATGTAGGATCTTAGCTCCCGCCCCCTGCCATGGAAGCCCAGATTCTTAACCATCAGACTGCCAGGGAAGTCCCTGGCTCCTCTGGCTTTGGTTTTCAAATCAGCTCTGGCTAGCACACTGCCTGGCACACACTGGATGCTCACTGTTGGACCTCTTCCTGGTCCTCTCCCCAACCCAAGCTGGGACAGATCTTTAAGATCCTAGGTCACTGGGAAATACCAACTTCCCTTCCTCCTTGACCCCTGGTCTAGCTCTCAATTTCAATCCTGAATGGCTCCCTCCAGCTCCAGCCCTCCCTCGCTGCAAACACCCCCAAACATCCCAACCCCCAGGGAGCTGGGATCTCCTTAGAGACCTATAGGCTACTCCCAGAAGAGGTGGCCTGAGACCCTGGCTGAGACCCAGCCCCAGAGCGTGGGGACGCCCCTGCCACTGCTGGCTGAAGCTTGTTGTCTGAACCGGCCTGGAGGTGCCTGGGAGCGGCAGGGAGCTTGGCCTGACGGGGCTGGAGAGCAGGCACACCCAGGGTGAGGTCATACATGCCTCACACCTCCGGTATTCCGGCTGATCGCTATCTCCTCCCCCAGCCCTCAGGTAACTCCGTGAAGATGCAGGCAGAAGAGGTGCTGGTACCGCAGATCAGGCCCAAGGCAAGACAGGGCTGCTGCCAGCCTGGCCCGCCTGCCTACCACTCCCCACCACCAGAGGAGGGACCGACGGCCCCCTGGGAAGGAGGTCTGCTCCCCACAACACTGCCTCTATCATCAGGCTAAACCTTGACCCTGTGGGCATCCTGCAAAGGACCTTCCCACCCCTCCTCCCCCAGTAAGCCAGGCCAGGAGGTAAGAGCCTGGAGGTGGGTTCCCAGAGGGCTTTCCCCTTGGGAACACTCCCTAGTCATCTCCCACCCCCACCTCTACCTGGGGTGACGATCCCAGTCACCATTATCCAATCGTATGATTTATTGGGCAACTTTTGAGAATGAAAAGATGACAATCCTATACCAAATGGTCCCAGCTAACCAGATAGATGGCTGTCCTCATAGCTAAGCCCCTACTATGTGCAGGACCCCCCAAGACAGCACATGGATATTCTGATGCACTCAGACTCTGAGAAAATCTGATTATTCTCCAGAGGTTTTAGGGTACCAGGGAACTGTCCAGCCCTGCAATCTTCTTCTTGACAGATTGGGGGGCGAGGGTGGGGGGCGGTCACATGCCAGCAGCTCTCGGGAGACTTGCTTCTGTTTCCTGTTCTCCTTACAGTCCTCATCCCTGGACTGGTCCCTGAGTCAGAGAAATCAGGCCCTAAGAGAATGACAGGCCATGCTTTTTGTAGAAACATGATCTTCCTGGGGGACAGAGATATGAGACATAGCCCCGCCACTTCCTTCCACCCCCCTACCCACAACACACACACCCACCCTCCACTTCCTCTCCTTCTGTCTGCCTCCCTCACACACTGCTGCTAAGCCAGGGGTCCCCAGAGCGTGGTCCCCCCATCTGCAGCATCAACATCACCTGGGAACTCGTTAGATAAGCACATTCTCAGGCCCCACCCCCTATCTACTGACTCAGAAACTCTCAGATCTGAAGTCACCGAGAGCCCTGCTCTACTCCTTAGACTTTAATGATGTACAGATCACCTGGGGATCTTATTAAAATACAGACTAGGGGAGAGAGGATGCAGATGATGATTTGAGGGTCTGGGAGGGGCCTGATACTCCTCCTCTCTTAGAAGCTCCCAGGTAAGGACGACGGTGCTAGTCGACACTCGGAGTCACAAACCTCTGGACACCGTGTTTCTCAACCCTGGCTGCCCTTAGAATCGCCTGGGGAGCCTTTAAAAATGCCAATATCTGAGCCCTGGCTCCAGACTGTGATGTAATTGATCTGAGGTGAAGACCAGGGCATGGCTAAGTTTTTAAATCTCCCTGGTGATTCTAACACACATCCAAAGTTCTCTCAGCTGAGGGTGGTGAGAAGTGCTTAATACACATACACCCCATTCCCCGCTCCCCCTCAGGCATCTCCCTTTCCCCCTTTGGCCTTCCATCCCTTTCCACATCTCCTTGCCCCATCTGCAGACATTTGCACACATAAGCACAAGCCCAGAACATACAGAGAGGTGCAGGGCAGGCCGGCAGGAGGCTACAGGCACAAACATGCACGCCCAGCAAACCAGAGGCAGGCACCCCATTTGTCCATGGGCTGCGAACATCTCAGATGAGTGGACAGATGGACACATGAGCAAACCCCAGGATCTGATCTGTGAGAGCACACACTAGCCACCGTGGAGTCAAAGGCCTCCTGGATGCGACTCTTGGTCCTGATGACTCAGACGTCGGGCTTCAGTCTGTCCCTGACGATATCAGCAAAGAGGAAGGCTGGGTTTAGGCCCCTCCTCTTGCTCAGCACCACTGAGGTGCTCTGGGCTGGATGCAGGCCTGCTTGGGAGCCATTCAGCCAGGTGGCAGCCAACTCAGTCTCGGATCTCCAAGGGGCCTCAGGAACCATGCCTGCCCCTGTGCCCAGACCAGCCAAGAAGGAGCCCCGAACCAGAGGGCTGACCCTTTCTCGCGGCTCTGAGTGTCCTCAACCAGAGCCACAGATCGGCTACGATGGGACCCCTCCAAGTTGAAAATCCGGACCCCCAGCCCAACCCCACATGTAGACAGGCCTGATTGATGGCTCAAGGGGCTGCGGCTGCCGCAGGCCTATTTTATGATGTCATTAGGCAGCTTCGGCAGCGGCAAGGAATCCCTCCTGACATCATAAAGAACTTGATATTTCGCTAATGTTATCTTGGCGGCGTGTCGCCCTGACATTTTCTCTTTGCGGCGCTCCCCCCAGGACCAGGAGTAGTCTAACTACAGCCTGGAAAAAATGCAAAACAGACAAATGCATCCTCGGGGGACAGCGGGAGAGAGCTAATAGACAAGTCTCCGGCTCCCCACCCACAGAGGTGAGGTAGATGGGAAGCATGATGTGTTTGTCAAAGGGACCCAAGGCAGACTCCCCATCACCATCTCTCCCACCTTGGGCTGCCTCTGAGCTTCTGGAACCAGCTCTGCCACCCAGGGATCTCAATTTCCCCACCCATGGCACGGGTTGGAAGGGTGGTGGGGCAAGGGGAGCAGGGAATCTTGGCCCAGACAATTTCAAAGACTGTTGAGGGCTTTGAAGTGGCAGGGGAGGGTGACCGAGCCCCAGAGGTTAAAAGGAGGGACCTCTTCCTAGGTTTGGAACTGAAACCCTAGACAGCTAGGGGAGGCTGGGTGTATGGTTTGCAATCCTTGTGGCCGGAAGTGGTTCTGAGGTGCAGACTCAGGACAGCAGATTTTCCCAGCCTGATGCCCAGTGTCTTCAAAAGGCCAAGGTCAGTGACTGGTTCTGAAACAACACTGGGGTGATGCTGGTGCCTATCCCTAGAAGGGGCCTGGTGAGCAGAAGCTGGCAGAAAGTGACCCTTCTCTCATTCGCAGGGTGGCTTGGCTGGCTCGGGCTTGGTGAAGGAGAAAGCTCTGACTGCCACTCCTAGACTAGTTTCTTTGGGGGGGAGGGGCGGGGGCAGGGGAGGTGCATTGCACCACAAGACATGTGGGTCTTAGTTCCCCAACCAGGGATCGAACCTGCGTCCCCTGCACTGGAAGCACGGACTCCTAACCACTGGACTGCCAAGGAAGTCCCAAGAGAGTGATTTTAAATCAATCACAATCCTCTCCCGGACAGGCCACAATCACCCACTCCACCCTGACCCCAGAACCCTGGCAGATGGGCCTCCAGCTCTGGGGAGCCTCCAGCTCTGGGGAGCCCACTCCAGCCCCCAGGCAGCCTGGCTCTCCTTGTGCCTTCCTCCAAGGGTTCCAGGCTCCAGCTCCTGGGCGGGACAGGCTTGGGCTGCTCCCACCGCCCCAGGATAGTCCTGCAAACACAGACACCACCCTCCGGGTGTGCAGGGGGAGAAGTCACGGTGGTGCTCTGTGCTCAGAGAGCCAAACAGTTGTCTGCCAAGAGTGTAGCTGGCCATTTAAACCTGGGGGCCGTGGTAAGAACCATAGTTCAATAGAATGAGTTTCCTTGGTAACACTGTGTATCTTATTTTATGCAAATAGTTTTTAAAAGCACTATTTGAGGTGTGTCTATAGGCTTCATTTAGCCATGAAGGTGGCAGGTTTGGGCTTCCCTTGTAGCTCAGTCAGTAAAGAATCTGCCTGCAATGCAGGAGACCTGGGTTCAATTCCTGGGTCAGGAAGATCCTCTGGAGAAGGAAATGGTAACCCACTCTAGTATTCTTGCCTGAAGAATCCCATGCACAGAGGAGCCTAGCGGGCTACAGTCCATGGGGTCACAAGAGTTGGACATGACTTAGTGACTAAACCACCATGGTGGCAGGTTTGGGGAGGTCATTCCGGTCTGGGCATATCTCACAGCTCTGGAGAACCCTCCTCCCCACCTTTAAAAGTGAAAGTGTTAACCGCTCAGTCGTGTCCAACTCTTTGTGACCCCCATGGACTGTAGCCCACCAGTCTCCTCTGTGCATGGAATTCTCCAGGCCAGAATAGTGGAATAGGTTGCTATCCCCTCTACCTTTAAAGGAACTGATACATATTTTTTTAACTTTGTATTCTTTATACAATTTTTAAAGATTACTTTACATTTCTAGTTATTACAAAATATTGTCCATATTCCCCATGTTGTACAGTACATCCTTGAGTCTATCTTACATCCAGCAGCTTGTACCTCTTACTCCCTCATCCGTATATTGCCCCCCACCCCACTGGTAACCACGAGTCTGTTCTCTATAACTGTGAGTCTAATTCTTTTTTGTTATAATCAGTAGTTTGTTGTATTTTTTAGATTCCTCATATAAGTGATATCATACAGTATTTGTCTTTCTCTGTCTGACTTACTTCACTTGGCATAATGCCTTCCAAGTCCATCTATGTTGTTGCAAATGGCAAAATTTTTGTTCTTTTTATGGCTGAGTAATACTTTGTTGTATATATATACCACAGCTTCTTTCATCTGTTGATGGACACTTATGTTGCTTCCATATCTTAGCAACTATAAATAATGTTGCTATGAACACTGGGGTGTATGTTTCTTTTTGAATTAGTGTTTTTATTTTGGGGGGATATATACCCAGGAGTGAGATTGCAGGATCATATGGTAGTTCCATTTTTATTTTTTTGAGGAGGCTCCATACTGTTTTTCACATTCCTACCATCAGCATACAAGGTGAAAGAACTACCTTAAAGTAAGGGTGGGTAAGACCAAGACTGACTCCCAGCTCTGACCCTCACCATCCTATTTTTTCTCTTTCCTGAGGCAACAAGGCCACCAGCAGACACTGTCAGTGCTCCTGAGGCCTGAGCACTGCTCTAGAGGGGCAGGCAAAGATGGCTGCGACCCAATTCAGGCTTCTGGAAGTTCTCACCAGGTAAGGTAGACACACTCCAGCCACATCCTGCTGCCCACCCTTCCCCAGCACACCAAGGAGTTCCTGCATGCTTGGCTTTACCATGCTGATCCTTGGGCCTAATGCCTGTCCCGTGCCCTTCCCATAGCTGACCCTCCCTCAACCTCCCCGTGCCCAGCTGGACTCCTTCCCTTAGTCTGAGTGCCCTGACTCCCATCGAGAGTCCCAGTGGAATATGAGCCTCCAGCAAAGACCACCCTGGCCTTGGACACGCTGCAGGCATGGCGCACAGAGATAAAAGATGGAGAATGCCAGGGAGCAGGAAGCCCCAGCCTCTGGCTGGTCCATGAAGACCATTCAAGTGGCTCAGAGGTTGGATCAGGAATCAGCACACAGGTGCTTCCTGGATTGGCTGCCCTTAGTAGGAGGACCACAGGGCACGTTTCCACCTGAGCATCCCCACCACTTCACTAATGAGATGATGCTGAAGTGACCTCTGTCCAGAGTTACAGGAGCATGGTAATCTTTGATTGCCTGAGTTGGTAAACAGCCACTCCTATGCTTTCAGTTCAGTTCAGGCGCTCAGTCGTGTCCGACTCTTCGCGACCCCATGGACCGCAGCATGCCAGGCCTCCCTGTCCATCACCAACTCCCGGAGTTTACTCAAACTCATGTCCATTGAGTCGGTGATGCCATCCAACCATCTCATCCTCTGTCTCCTTCTCCTCCTACCTTCAATCTTTTCCAGTATCACAGTCTTTTCAAATGAGTCAGCTCTTCGCATCAGGTGGCCAAAGTATGGAGTTTCAGCTTCAGCATCAGTCCTTCCAGTGAACACTCAAGACTGATTTCCTTTAGGATGGCCTGGTTGGATCTCCTTGCAGTCCAAGGGACTCTCAAGAGTCTTCTCCAACACCACAGTTCAAAAGCATCAATTTTTTGGCTCTCAGCCTTCTTTATAGTCCAACTCTCATATCCATACATGACTACTAGAAAAACCATAGCCTTGACTAGATGGACCTTTGTTGGCAAAGTAATGTCTCTGCTTTTTAATATGTTGTCTAGGTTGGTCATAACTTTCCTATGCTTTGGGACTCTCCAAAATGACAAGCAGTTCATCCATTCAACAAAAATTTATTGAAAACCATTCCAGATGGTGAAAACAAAGACAAAAATTCCTGCTCTCAAGGAACTTACATTCTCTTGTAAGAATCTCTTACAAGAATTCTCTTTTAAGAACCACATTGGAGAGAGACAAGGAACCATAGGAAACAAGTAAAAAGTATGGCATGATATACTAGAGGGTGATAAATGCCATAGACAAAAATAAATTGGAAAGAAGAGCCAGCTAGTCCTCATGGAAAAGGTGACATCTGAGTAACGACCTGAAGGGGACAACAGAGGGAGCCATGAGGATATCCGGGAGCAGAGCATTCCAGCAACCGGCACAGACTATGCAAAGGTCCTGAGGCAGCAATGTGGCTGACATGTTTCCGGGGACAGCCAGGAGAGGGGTGTGGTTGGAAGGAAGTGAAATGGGGGAGAAGAGCAGAGACGGTGACAAATGGAGAGGCTGAGCCTGTGGGACCTTGCGGCTGCTGTGATTATCTTGGTTTTTGCTCCAGGTGAGATGGAAGCCACTGAAGGTTTTGAGCAGTGAGGGGATGTGCTGTGACTTAAATGTTAACAGGATCACTGTGGCAGCAGTGTAGGCCACTGGGGGTTGAAGTAGGGGACGGTGCTCCGCCCGCTGCCACAGCAGCAAAGGTAAATCCCGGGTGTGTTCTCAGGGCAGAATGATGCCCCAGGCATTGCCCCTGGTCCTGCACAGCATCTTCTCTCACCCTCACATCTACCCTGTGTAGCAGCTCCTTCACGCCCACTGTCCAGATAAGAAAACTGAGGCTCAGAAAGATCACACAGCCAGTGAATGAGAGAGTTCAACCCAGGCTCATGCAACCTGAGCCCAAGTTCTTCATACCCCACTTCAGTGCCTGCTTGGTCGGGATTCCAAAAGGAGAAACACCTAGCCAGGACTCCCAACAGAGAGGAACGAAACTCAGAACTTCATACAAATTTGGAACTGTCCATAAAATAGCACCTTAACACGCTTTCTCTTTACGTTAAAGTTCAAACAATACTTACTGGTGTTAAGCATTTTTATTTTCATTTATAGAGCTTCCAGTCAGTCTTTTTACTGTTAACTCCATCCAAAATCATCAGTGTAGGGAGAAGATCATTGGAAGGGGGAAGGCATTTGGTAATTACAAGATACAAGCTGGTCTTTTCCTAAGTGTAGAAATGCTATTTTATGAATGCCCGATTTCCGAAGGGACTCTGAGAACAGGATTGTCCACTTTATTGTCTCCTCTTTTTGCTTGAAATCACATTAAATAAACATACACCAAATCTGAGCCAAAAAAAAGACACAAGCTGGGACGTCTTGTTTTTTACCAGAATCATCCATCTGCATTTATGTTCCCCCGTGAGGCAGGGAACAGTGCTGCAGAGGGGGTTGAGTCTGACCTGGTCCCTGCAGGACAGAACAGAAGAGATGGTCTCCACGTGAGAGGAACCACATCAGGGTGAGGCTGCCTAGGAATGACCCAGGTAACTGAACAGAGAGGCCCAGCCAGGGCAGGCTGGAATCTGAGCCCAGTCAGGAGGAAGAGCGGCCCCAAGTTCAATCCCGGAAAAGGTCCAGTGGTACCAGAAGAGACCACCGTCATACAGTGAAGCTGGGGCAGAGGCGCTCTGAAGTCCGTGCCAGCAGGTCTTCCAGCAGGTAGTGAGTGGGGCCACCCTTTAGCAGCACTGCAGGAAGGCTGGGACGTTTCGCCTCCAGAGAGAAGGAGAAAAGGGCGTGAGTTCCGACTCAGAGCTACTCTTAGAGTGATTATTAAAATGCAGTAGGGATGCAAAGACTTCATCTTTTAAGGTTTTAACGTCTTCTTTATTTTAGCTTCGCTGGGTCTTCTTTGCTGCCCATGGGCTTTCACTAGTTGTGGGGAGGGGGGCTGCTCTCGAGTCGGGGTGTGTGGGCTTCTCCTTGCAGTGGCTTCTCTTGTTGCGGAGCATGGGCTCTAGGGCTCAAGGGCTTAGTTGCTCCAAGGTATGTGGAACCTTCCTAGTCCTGGGATTGAACCCATGTCCCCTGTGTGGGCAGGCAGAACCTTAGCCACTGGACCTAAGGCAACTTTAAAGAGTCACAGAGCCCCCAGGAGCATGTGTGGTTCTGGGGCGGAGTCCTCAGGGGAGATAGGAGTGGGGAGCCCCTCTCTGGAAGTTGAAATGGGGCTTCTCGGGTCCATCTGTCACCTGCAGAGCCTAAGGCCGGGTCTTCTCAAGTGAGCTATGAAAAAGGAAGGAAAAGGAGAGAGAAAAGAGGAGAAAGGAAGGGAGATGGGAAGGAGAACTAGAGAAAGGAAGGAAGATGAGATAAGGAAAAGGAGAAGGTGTCAGAGGGCAGGTGGGTCTGGCTCCAGGAGTACTCCAAGAATCAGGGCAGCAACCTGGGAAACAGAGAGAAAAGCTTTGCTTCAAACATAGCACAGGCACATGAATGTCCAGGAGGCCCCAGCTACAGGACCAAGACCGAAGTGATAACCTGGAGCTGCTGAAGCCACATGGACGATTCCAGCCAGCTTACCTGGATACACTGTGCTTGCATCCCAAAACAGATACCAACGCACCCTCACAGGTTGATGTGCACCCCCAGAAATGCACCAACAATCCTGGCACAGCCGTCGATGCCCATACATGGGCACGTCTACAGATGTGTGCAACATACAGAGAGGCACAGGGCGTTGGGAAGAACACACACGCTGCACAGGGATGCATGGGTGGATGCCAACAGAAAGGTGTGAACTCACGTCAACAGATACTGACCGAGGTGGTCAGACATGCACCCAGTATGGACACACCTGTGATGCTGCTATTAAACATCACATACATACGGATATTCAGAGATGCAGGCAGAAATGTCCAGACACGCGTATAGGAATACCAACAGATGTGTTTATGCAAGAAGTTCCCTTATCCACACATATGGACACACGTCATTCGTGCACACTGACACACAGACACATGTTGACACACAAATGTGCACAACTACACGCATGTGCTTGATTAACTCTTGTACTGGTAGATGATGCATATCCACACACGTTTATAAGGACACATGCTCCCAGGCACATCCTCAGACACACATACATGCACAAAAGCACACCCAGACACCAGCCCACAGGCTCAGGCACTGCCAGCAGCCAGGCAGACACACGCATGCACACAGACAGGACCAGGGTCTCAGCTTGGGGGTATCCTCAAGCCAGGTCCTCTGCTGCCCGCCTCCTGCCAGCGGCGCAGCTTCGGCGAGCTCCTGACGCCCATCATCCTTTCATCTGCCCCACTGGCCCCGGCCCAGGCCCCAGGCTCCAGGATGGCAATTGCCCCATTCTCCCAGGTGCCGACTCAGCCAAGTTTCACACCCCAAAGTGGAGCCAGGCCAGCGGGGCCTGTTACAGCCCGCTTGGGGCATCAGCGTGGGGGTGGCAGGAGGGAGCCAGAGCTGCGCTAGTAGAGAAGGAACAGCCCCAGCCATGTAGGCCTGTCCTGCAAGACTGCCGGCTTCCTCTTCTCCAAGTCACCCACCCTCTGTGGGCCTCAGGCGGCTCACCTCTGAAATAGGACAATATGCCTGTCCCTCTGACACGTCCATTAAATGGACACTTCACCTCCAGATGATGGAATTTTGCTTAACCTTCCTCTGTTTCATCTTTACAACAACACTAAGACTATATAGGTGTTTTTTTTACCCCCTGTTTTAAAGCTGAGCTCGAAAGGGTAGGTCAGTTACTCAAGGGAGCAGACAGTACTGGCATCCAGATTCCTGCTCCAAATTCCACTTCTTTCGTGGTCAATAAATATGCAGCCCATAAGCTGCCAGCATCTGATGACTTGCCCAGAGCAGACATCCCTAATTGATCATAATCTTCCTTTTGGTGACTCCAGACTTGGACTTGGAATCCTCCTTTACACACCATTCCAGGCAGCCATTTGGATTCAGCCAGAGTTGGCACCCACTACAAACACTACGGCCACGGTCCCTTTATCTGATTCTTCTAATTCAGAGGGCAGATGTAAAGATAAAATGAAATCAAGGGCAGAAAGTACTTTGGAGGAGCACAGTGATGTCTCTCAGAGAAATTTTAGTACTGTTTCCAAAGCCTGTTTTACCTCCAGTATCCCCCAAGCCTCACCCGTCTCGGGTGGTGGATTAGAGAGAAGACTGCCACTGTCTTTGCTCCATCTCACAGAGAAAGGGACCGAGGTTCGGGCGAGTGAGTCCGGGGGCACAGAGCTCTGAGTCAGAGGTGGGACTGGCATTCAAGCATCTTCTCCTGTTTCGGTTCTCTTTGAATGTCCACAGCCGCAGCCAGACAGGACAAGCCAGAGTGTGGGGGCCTGGGGGAGCCAGGGCTGGGAGGGCAGCAGGAGGGCCCAGTCTCCATTCCCCCCACCCCCAGCAGAAAGGAATCGACCCTACAACTAATTGGTTCAGAGTGCTTCTTTTGACCCTAATTAGCTATTTGTCATGTCTCCATTTGCATACCAGAAAAGATGCAAATTTGCATATTTGTAAATGAGGCCGGGCCTGGATGTGGGTCTGGAAGAGCTTGGCAGTTGCTGGCAGGCAGGGAGGCAGCTGGCTCTTGCCACTGAAGCCTGGGCCGTGGAACGAAGAGATCTGGAAGACAGCTCCTTGGCTGGAGGCTCCAAGGTGCTCTCGGAGGGGGTCAGACAGGACGGCCCACCTCGCTCCCTCCCCCAGGGCTGAGTGGTGGGCAGGGAGAATGGGTGAGCCTAATGCTGCTATTTTGATTAGATGAGACAAGGAGGGGGGAATATAAAGTAATTTCAGGACGCTCTGTGCTGGGAAGCCTTCTGTTCTCGTCCTTGGAGAGAATCTGTAACACTTGCAAAAGGGGGGGGGGACATCCCCCTCCACCTCCCTGGAGAGGAAAAGGTTGGGAGGAAAGGGTGCAGAGGGGAGGGAGGGCAGGTCAAGGGAAATGGCCCCATAACACACACACCCTCTTTCTCTCCCTGAGGCTCTCAGAGGCGAGAGAGAGGTGTGCACACTCTTGCACACCTACAATTCACTTACACATACACATGTATACATTCACAAAAGCAAGCCTCACCCCCCCGCAACCACCCCCTCCAGCAGTACCTTTACCCACAGCCCTCCCAGACCCACAGAGATACACACGCAGCTCTAACTGGAGAGGCACATTCACACATGTAGACATTCCCAGACTTCCCGCCACACACACATTCACGCCCTTACACATACAGACACACACTCAGACACTCGATCATAGATGTAGGCATACAGACGCACTTAAGCTGTGCGTAAATATTTACACTCACACACACACACACAAGCCATACATGAGCACATCCTCGCTGAGACCAAATTCTCCAGCAAATGCTGGAAACTCTGACCCCTCCACCAGAGTTTCTGGAGCCTCTTTGGGAAGAGACAAAGGAAGCCAGGTAGCTGTCCTTCCCACAAGGGAAGCAGGGGTGTCCCAGGGGAACTGGACCCTGAGTAGCCATCTATTTCTTCTCTAGGAGAGCAGTGATGGGCATATGCCCCCCACTGCCTTCCCATCTTTGGTCTGGGGCTTGGAGCAGAGTCTGGGTGTGCCTTGACAAGCAGGGGAACACAGGAGGCAGAGGACTGGGGTGCAAGGATATACCGGTAGGGAGTGGCCATGTCGATCTTGGGGCCCAGCGTGGAATGGGGTGACACAGGCTGCTGCCTCCTAGGGCAGGTGGGCACCAATATGCCAAGCCCAAATGGAGCCCCAGACCCGGGCACCTCCCAGGAGCTGGGGCCCGGGTGCTGGACCCTGAAGGCCCAAGGTCAGGGACCCCATGCCTCAACCACTGTTCCCATTGCCAGCACCTCCTCCCCAAAGCCTGCACCTCAAAAGGCAAGCTAAAGAGCTCCGTATTTGTAAATTAAATATAGCTGCACTCCAGCTTTCCGAGGAGCTGGGAAGGAGAGAAGGAGAAAGAAAAAGAGAGAGGGGAAGAGAAGAAAAGCTGCCGCCCTCAGGGAAGTCTGGCTGGTACAGATTGCCTGAGTCATGAATATTCATCTGGCGAATGAGGAGTGCGGGAGTTTGCATAACAGCTCCACCCACCCAACTGAAAGAAATGTCACCGCCTTTGCCAATAAAGTGCCAAAGGAAGCCGGTGGAGGCTGCCAGCCAGACGGTGCCAAACTGCTGACTTCCACTCCCAGGCGTGGAGAAAGCACATTGTTTCCGGCCCAAGGAGCCGCCACTTGGGGCTGGGGGAATGGAGCTGGCTGCTGGGAGAGAACCAGGAAGAAAAGTTTCACTTGCCACCCACAGGAAGCCTGGTGGGCAGAGCGCCTAGGCCACAGCCCTCCCCAGGGCCCCTCCAAGGAGAGGCTTGAACCCTACTGATCCCGGGAGTCCACTCTGTACAACCACCCAGGGCCCGGGTCCCAGTGGCAACTTCCAGGAGAGCTCCAGGCTTGGGACTCCCTTAAAGAAATCTCAAGAGGGTCCTCACGAGTCCTGGATGTAGTTACTAGAGACCAGAAGGCAAGGGGACCAACTAGATATCACTGTGGGACCAAGAGGTCCTCAGTTAGCTTGGCCCCATTTTGCAGATGGGAACAACCCGCCTGCAGGTGACTCTTCCCTCCCTGGGTCACTCTCACTTCTAAGGCTCAGAACTCCTATCTCTTATTCCAAGAAGTCTACTCTGATCTTTTCCTCCAAGACAGAGTCTACCTCTCCATCCTCGGTGCCCCCGGTCCTGAAAGCTCGCCTTCGCACCAGCCCTTTCCTGTCCATGGCTATTTCCTCCCCAAGAGGGCAGAGGCGGAGGTTGATCATCCACCTCACTGAGATTCCCTCCCATCCCTGCATGAGATTCAGAGAAAGCAACTGGCGCAGCTTGTTGAATGGAGTCATTTTCTGCCAATTGTTCTCATTCCCATGCCTTACCTGGCCCTCGGTCCTTCCTGCTGCTCTGAATCTTGCTTGTCAGGTCCCTGGGAGGTGACACATCCTGTCCCAGCAACTCAGTATGGGCGGGCCCATGGGGATCAGGACAGGTCCTGAGCGGATGACCTCCCATCCTCAGGCCCCGCTTCCTGCGAAGACAGCAGAGAGGTTCCAGCCTCCCACAGCATCCCATCTGTGGGGGCGCCCACTCGGGGTGTTACAAACCTGCCTGCCTACCCGCCAGTCGGCTGCAGCTGGCTCCCTCCAGTAATTACCTAAATGAATGGAAGAAGCGAAGCTGGAGAGAGGACGTTCTCTTCGTACAGAAAAGCAATTAGGACTGTGGGCGTCTCCAGCTGCTGCTCCTGTTATGTAAAGTTTGGGATGTGTATTTGGGACTTAATGAGGATATTTATGTGTTCGTGTCTTACCTTCACAGACTGTTCATTTCAAGCATCCCAAGTATTCTTGAGTTGAGTACGCGGCAATACAAGCCAGGCAACAGGCTCCAAGGGAGCAGTACCACCTCTGGGTAGCCAAAGAGCCCTCTTCCAGGGCTCATGGAACCCCAGAAATCAACGATGACACCCACTGGAGCCCAGATCCCTTCTGTGGCATCCTTGACCGGTCCATACCCTGCTCCAGGCGTCCGGAGACTGAATCCCCTGAATGCCTCTTTCACAGCTAAAACATCTGCGGTAGTTGCAGACTTCTACCTTAAGAACTAAGCCAAAACCAGCCTCTTTGCAGTGACCTCACACTGGCCCAAACACTATCTATCCCAGGGGCCACAGAGGACAGCCACTAGTCCTGCAGGAGGTAGACTGGCGTTAAGTTGGAGATGTTTCTGTGGTCGAATAAACTTGGGACAACTTAACATCGAAGTTTCTTCGCTGCAGGATTTCTCTGAGCTTTGACTGTGCTCCCATACACTGCACTGTGGGCGCTGCGTTTCCTGAACGTATTTGCTCACTCAACTCTTTTCCATGGACCAACCTCAAGAAATTAGGGTTCCAAGCACGTTTTAGGAAACTGCTTCCGCGGGTTAAGAACACGGCCTGAGTTCCTTCAAGCACTGCGTTTCTCCTAGATTGGGCACAATGCCTGGGCCTCCCCACTTCCCCATCCTGCTCATTTCCTGCAGGTGAGCTCTGCGCATGCGTCTGCATTCCTCCACGGCTCCAGACAAGCTCTGGCCACTCAGAGTCCACAAGAGCCTTTATCTCCTGAACCCAGGTCCACGTGCTCCCACCGATGCCATCAGAACGCCAGTGGAGGCACGGCCGTTGAATCACACTGAGTGTCTTCGTGGCTTCCGTGGAAGTCCTCCCAACAAGCCACAGTGGGATCTCATTCTGCTTTCCAGACAGTGGGGTCCCTACTATGCCTTCCCTGGACAGGCAGGTGGTGGGCCATGGTGGGCTCCCAGATACCTGCACACCAAGCAGTAATCCATACAGTCAGGCTTTTACACAGCATCATCCAACGCATGGATTTGTTCTGGCATCTCCTCACCTCAGCATCTCAGACAGAGCACACCCACCTTCCTGGGCTTCAGACCCAGGCTGAGGCCACAGTCCACTCCTGCCCTGGAGGCCCTGGCTACCCCAGGCCTCCTCTCTCCCAGCACCTTTAATCACCCCCATCTTCATGCCTTCCTTCTCATCATCTTTCAAGTATGTGTTCAAGCCCAGGCATGGAAAATAGGTTCATCCTACCGGCCAAGTTCAGTTGATTTCTAGTGGCTCCCTGGCCCCTAGGGACAAAGACGCTGAGGGCTAACCTGGGCACAACAGGCTGACCAGTGATGCCCGCCAGTGCTGGGGAACCAGCAGGGTAGCACACGCGCTGGTGACGGCCATCCCTGATCGGGGCCCAGTCCCTGCCCTCCAATCTGCTTCCCCAAGCTATCACCCTCCTTTCTTCCATCACAAACTCTCTCCCACTCCACACACACCACGTGCAGACCTCAAGCCCCATTAAACAGCTCTCTCCAAGGTCCCCAACAAACTCCTATCTGGCAAGCCCGGTGGCCTCTCTTTCTTGTCAGTGCTTTTGCAGCATTAGATATGGTTGACCTTTCTCTGGAAAGTCACCCCCATCCCCACGGAATTCGGAGGCACTCTAGGCCCCTGGAAGCCCCTCGCCTTCCTGACTCATCCTGTTCCTTCTCCCATCTCATCACCGTGGCCCAGTTCCAGGGCCCAGTGTTCAGCCCTCTCCTGCTGATGCATCCCTTCCCTGAGAGACCTCATCAGTGACTTTGTCCTTGGGGAAGAGACCCAGCCCCCATCTGTGATAAGTGTCCAGTCACTACCACAAGCCACATTTCTGCAAACCCAGCTCCTCCTCCTTCCTCTAGAATCAGCTTCTGCCTTGGGGTTCCCACCCCACTTAGTCCTCCCCAAATTTTTGGTTTCTGTCTTGACACCCTACCCACAGTCATGAAATCACCTCGTGCCGATTCTCCCTGTTTAATACTTATCTAATTTGCAAAATGAAAATAGCTTGATTATTTATTCTGATTGAAAAGCATGTTATAGCCTCATTATTAAAAAAAATCAAACCAATACTTTAAAGTATGAAAAAGAAAGTTAAAAAACCACTCAAAATCCTACCTCCCAGATATAACTACCCCTAGCATTTTGGTGAACAGGCTTTCAGACATATCTCTATGCATATATACGCACAGAGATCTATGTATATAATTTTATAGACGAGGAATTGTATTATACATACTGTTCTCGCTGACACCTGCTTTTCTCTCTCAACAATATGTCATAGACATCTTTCTATATCAATAAATAGAGCTTTGCAAAATTATTTTAATTACTTCATAGTATTCCACTGCATGTACGTATCATACTTCTTGAGCTGGGTCTCTATTGATGGTTAGAATGTTATCAAGATTTTACTCTCACAAACCAACGTTGTGTGCCTATCTTTTCACTCCTTTTTGCAAATCTTTCCTTAGAATAAAATCCTGCAAATGAGATTACTGCAATAAGAGTAGGCTATTTCTAATTTTGCCACTCTGCCCTTCAGAAAACTTATGACAGTGACTTCCCACCAACAGTACTCAAGCATCTGTCTGCCCACACCCTTGCCAGCCCTGGGTTTTAATGTTTGGCCAAATCAAAAGGAAAATGACACTCATTTTTCTTGGCATTGCTTCTATTACTAGTGGGAGTAAATGAGTATCTTTTATGTTTTTCAATCATTTACAATTATTTTCTCTGTGAATTGCCTGTTCCTGTCCTTTGCCCATTTTTCTAATGAGATAGTTATCTCTTAGTGAGTTGTAAGAGTTCTTTATACATTTGAGATCAGATTAAACTTTTGTCTAATATATACGTTTCCCCCTGTCTTTTTTTCCCCCACTTTCCTTTTAATCATCTCTCAGGCAACTAAATTTAAATTTTCATATATCCAAATTTCTCAATCTTTTCTTTCTGTTTTCTGGATATCATGTCATGCTTAGATGGACCTTCTCTACCTTAATGACCAAAATATTCATTCATATTTACATCTTCATGGACGTCATGGCTCAATCTTATTTGCCTAGGTAGAAAACTAGATTTTGTTTCAAATTACTGGCCCATTAATCCAACTCCATTTATAAAATAGTCTATATTTTCCCAACTCAATTGAAATGCCATTTTAGCAGATAAAAAAATTCCCTTAAAAACTTGGATCATTTCTGGATTCTGTTGGATCTCTATTCTGTCCCAATGATCTGTCTGTTCTCACATAAGAATTTTCATTATTGTCCTTTATAAAAATATTTTAATACCTGACAGGCTAAGTATTCATCATTCTTTTTCAGAATTTTCCTGACAATTCTCATTTTTTATTCTTCCAGATTAGTTTTCTAATTATTTTTGTCAAACTGAAAAAGAAAAGAATTCTGTTGGAGTCTTGTTTGGATTATCTTAAGTTTGTATAGTCACTTAAGGAGAACTGACATCCCTAAAGTATTAAATCTTTTCACACAAGAAGTAGGTGTATATCATATTTATTAAGCCCCTTTTATAACCCTTAGAAGAGTTTTCTGATTTTTTTCATGTCAACTCTATATGTTTCTCGCAAAGCTCATTTCCAGCTATTTCGTGTTGCTGTTTTCTTCTCAACGCTGTGGATGAGGCTTTCATTTTATAAACAGAAAAGCTATTATTAATAATTTCTATATGTATTGTTTTCTTACAGGTCCTTTTACTAAATTCTTTATTTTTTCTAATTGCATTCAGGAAATTGTCTTAGATTTTCCAAATAATCGCCTTATCTGCAAACAATGACTATTTTCTCTCCCTCCTCAATAAACTTTTATCTTCTTCTCTAGTTCCAATGTCTAGCACTTTAGGAAAAATGCTTTTTAAAATATTGATAACAAGAGCTATCCTGATTTAGTTCCTGTCTCTAACAAGAATATATCTAAGGTTTCACCAGCCTAGCATCTCTTGTTCCATCCTTTTCAGCCTGTCATCTCCACGCTGGTCTGGCCTATATTAACCTGTCACCTGTGATATCACAAACATGAAAAATAGGGATACAGGGTTTGAAATCAGAGGACCCATGTTCAAGTCCTGACTATCCTTTATGAGCATATGACCTAGTCATGTTACTACTCAAGATCTTTGAAATTAAGATGGGTTTCATAAGGATTAAGTGAGCTAATACATACACTTTATGCAATATCAACAAATGATAATATTTTTTCAAGTCTCAGTCCCCAAATTCTCCTTCCAATCCAACCTATATCCCAATCTTATGTTGACCTTCTCAAAATACCATTATGTTCACATCGTTCTACCACTTCCCTCCCGCCACCCCCACTGCTTGCAAATCTCCAATTATTCCCCACTGCTGACAGAATTGGGCTTCCCACGTGATGCTAGTGGTAAAGAACCCACCTGCCAATACAAGTAAATGTAAGAGATATGGGATTGGTCCCTGAGTGGGGAAGATCCCCTGGAGGAAGGCATGGCAACCCACTTCAGTTTTCTCATCTGGAGAATACCATGGACAGAGGAGCCTGGCAGGCTGTGGTCCATTGGGTCACAAGGAGTTGGACATGACTGAAGCAACTTAGCACACACACACACCAACAGACTCAAGTCCAAATTCTTAAGCTTGCATCTAAGTCCTTCTTTTAAGCAACCCCAAACTTCTTTCCAGCCTTATTTTCTATAGACTCCTGCTGCCCTCGCCCATCACACACCCACTACTCACCCTTTACTCCAGCTGAAATGTTCGCCTCATTAACAGCTGCCTAATACCAAGCAGGTTCTCACTCCCAGCTCAGATCCCCCATCAGCCTCTGTATCTTTTATTTGCAAGAAATACAAAAATGAAATCCAACCTGGTTTTAAAGGCAAATTTATTTAGCAACTTAACTGAACAGGCTTCAGGCCCAGTTTGATCAAGGTTGGGAATGCCATTTTTCTGTGATTTTCCAGGCTCTTCCCACCTCTGTGGGAATCTCACATCATGTTCCTAGTCACCAGATGCCTACCAGGAACTAGGATTTCATTCTTCCTCATTTGAATCCAGACAGAGATTAGCTGTATTTTCCCAGCCATCTAACAAAAGTTCTGAGCTTCTGTCTGATTGGGCCACTCTAAACCAGTCACTATGACCAGAGGGATATATGTATTGATTGCTTTACAATCAACCAATGGTGCCATGGTTGGGAAGAGAGTGGATTACCTTGACTGGCTAAACCAACCAAGACACATCTCCAGAGTTACATCCAGTGATGGATGGGATGTTGACAATCTTAATAGTACTACAACTCCTTCCATTTCACTTTCCTGGGACTTAGGCTTCCTTTAAGACCCAAGTCAAGCCCCAGAACTCTGATCATGTGCTCCTTCCTTTTAGCTTCCAGGGCTCTTACTCTCTGCTCAATACCTGGTAACCAAGCCATATGTAATTTATATAGTCCTTTGTCCATTTTTCCCAGTTAGTAATGATAGAATTCATTAAAGCGTACAAAACATTTTATACAAACTAATCCTTTTGACCTTCACAACAGTCCTCTGAGACTCAGAGAGGTTAAGTGACTTGCCTCCAGAGGTTTCTAGAGCAAGTTCTCTCTTGCTCTCACCCTCACTCTCTTGCACATATAAACACACATATGCACACACACTCTCCACACTCCCTCCTCCACTCCCCAATTCAAATCTGACCTAAAGATGCAGAAATCCCCTGGCACCACCTCCCTTTTCCTATTCACCTCAATTTCTAGAGCTCTTAGACTTCCCCCAAGAAGTACAGAGAAAGTTTCTTGCCAGACAGCAGTTTCTAAGATTTGTGTGACAAGACCGGGTAAAATTCAAATGACTCTGGGTGATTTAATCTGCTTGGGGCCAGGGTGGTAAATCAGTGCAGCCCAGGCTGCCACAGCCGCCCCAGAAACCCACGAGCTGATGGTAGGAGTTTATCTGCAGATCTGCAGGTGAGGGCCCTGGAAACGTGAACTACGGCCCCGGGGAGTTCCCCTCCACTGCACTCGGAATACATTTGGAAGGTCCTACAGCCCACAGCTTCTCCCGGCCTACATGTTCCACCAGAAAACACCTTTCCCAAGGATGTGACCCCAATTCCTCCCTTCCCTAGCCTCCCATGGTTGGGGGGGAGAGGGGGGCCAAATCCACACTGGACTCTTCAGGGAAGGAGACCAGCATCGGTCAAGCTCCCACTGAAACTGCTGCCTGGATGCCAGGTCCTTGCACACCCACATACTCATTACCTCATTTCATCTTCACAACAACTTAATGAGGGAGGCATGTCCATCCTCAGTTTACAGGTGACTTAATTGAGGCTCAGGGCAATTAAATAACTTGCTCAGGGTTATTATATAGCTAGCAGGAGGCAGAGCCAAGATCCAAATCTGGATTCATAAGACTCTAAAATCCTCATCCTTTGGACTCCACCTCTCTGTGAAGTCCCAGAGAGCAAGAGAAGATGGCAGCTTCCATAAGGACCATCTTGTCTGAAAGGGGGAGAAGGCCCTGGCTGAAGGGGAGTTTTTATTCTGAGAAAAGGAAACAGTAGTCTTTCCCAAGCAAGGGAAATGTCAAAGGAGGAGACAGTCACACTTATGACACCTACTGTGTGCTGAGCATGTATGCACACGTGGGGGCTGTGTATTAGGGTCTCAACATCCATCACCCTAATGTAACTCTGTGAGCAGCGGTATGCCAGTTAAATATTTACTAACTAGCAATCTGGAAGAATAAAAGAACACTGACTTGAATTGACACCATAAAGAAAGCTGAGCACTGAAGAATTGATGCTTCTGAACCGTGGTGTTGGAGAAGACTCTTGAGAGTCCCTTGGACTGCAAGGAGATCCAACCAGTCCATCCTAAAGGAGATCAGTCCTGAATATTTATTGGAAGGACTGATGCTGAAGCTGAAACTCCAATACTTTGACCACCTGATGCAAAGAACTGACTCAGTGGAAAAGACCATGATGCTGAGAAAGACTGAAGGCAGGAAGAGAAGGGGACGACAGAGGATGAGATGGTTGGATGGTATCACCGATTCGATAGATATGAGTTTGAGCAAGCTCAGGGAAGCCCGGCGTGCTGCAGTCCATGGGGTTACAGAGTCGAACATGACTGAATGACTGAACTGATTCTGATACTGCCTTGCACTGAATAGTATCTGCCAATTTCTGTGGTGTAAATATTTCCATCATGGTCAACTTTCAGCTCCCAATGGAGCTGAACACAGAATTGGGAAGAGATGTCCTCAACGGGTTCTATAAGCCAATAGGAGGGATTGACATATATACATTATTGATACTATGTATACAACAGATAATTAATGAGAACCTACTGTATAGCATAGGCAACTCTACTAATGCTCTACAGTGACCCAAACTCAAAGTGTTAGTCACTCAGTTGTGTCTGACTCTTTGCAACCCCAGGAACTGAGGCCTGCTAGGCTCCTCTGTCCATGGAATGCTCCAGGCAAGAATACTCGGGTGGGGTTGCCATTTTCTTCTCCAGGGGGTCTTCCCGACCCAGGGGTCAAACCCAGGTCTCCTGCATTGCAGACAGATCCTTTACTGTCTGAGCCACCAGGGAAGACCATGGTAACCTAAATGGGAAGGAAATCCAAGAGAGAGTATATATGTATATGGACATACTTTCCTGTATGATTCACTTTCCTATATCAGTAGAAACTAATATAACATTGTAACGCAACTATACTCCAATAAAAAAAATTTGTTTAAAAAAGCCAATAGGAACACATTCTAGCACACCACCGCCTGGAAGAGAGGTTTTATGAAACCCACTTAACAGATGAGACTATATAAAAAGGTACTCAGGCTGGAATCCGTTTCTTCCCAATTTTCTAAAGTCCACATTCTCTTGGCAGCTCCTTGTTCCCTGAACCAGAGGCAATGCAGGGGGCCAAGGTCACTGATCTCTAATCTCTGAAGGAGGGTAGACTCCTGAGAGGTCCTAAAGGACAGAAGAAGACCAGCTGGTAAAAGTTCAGCAGTTCGTGGTTGAGCATAAGCAAGGATTTTCTGAATGCCCCGCTAGACTGACAGCACCAGGAAGGCTGCATCCAGCTGTGCCTGGCACATAGGAAATGACCAGCAATGAATGAATGAATGAAAAATTCATTCCATCTATGTTTCATTGATGCCTCAAACTCACCAAATCCCAAACTGAACCCATCACCTTTCCCAAAAGGCTATCCCTCCTCCAGTGTTTCCTGTCTCGATGAATATCACCGAGCTGGAAACCTGGAGTCTCCGACTCTCCCTCTTCCTCACTCCCTGCATCCAGTCAATCAGCAAGTCCTCTCCACTCCACTCCCCAGTTGTCTGAAACAGCCACTTACCCATCACACCCACTCTGCTCTCCTGGCCCAGACCAACACCATATCACTGAGCTGACACACCAGTCTCCTAACTGGTCTTTCAGCCTTTATCCCCTGGTCTGGACTCACTCCCAGCCTTGGCCAAATCCATCACTGACACAGCTACCAAAGTGATCTTTCAAAATTGCCCTTCTGAGCATGTCCCTCCCATCCCTTCAGTGGCTCCCCATTACCCAGAGGATGGGACCAAAATCCCTTGATTCTCCAAGGTCTAGTTGCATCCCCCTCTCCTATTTGGTCTCAGACTGCTGCCTCCACCTCCTGCTGGCCTTTATTCTCCAACAGCACCAAAGAGTTTGGTGTCTCCTGCACATCTGTCTCTAGCTTTCATCCATGTCTTCACTCATGCTCTGCCCCCCACCCCACTGCCTGGAACACCCTCATTTTCCTCCCCATCTACCTTCCCTCACCTCGAGAACTCCTTCTCATCCTTGAAGATGTAAAGTAGCATGGTTTAGTTGATGATTCCTGGGGGCCCTTTTGCTTCCCTGGTGGCTCAGAGGGTGAAAGAACCCTTCTGCAGCATGGAAGACCTCTTGGAAGATCTCCTGGAGAAGGGTATGGCAATCCACTCCAGTATTCTTGCCTGGAGAATCCCCATGGACAGAGGAGCCTGGTGGGCTACAGTCCACAGGGTCGCAAAGAGTTGGACATGACCAAGCAACTAAGTAGCAGCAGCAGGGGGCTCTTTTAAACACTAACAGTTCATAATTCTAATGCCAAGTCTTGATATTCACGGCTTCCTGGATTCTAGAGTCAGCTTCTCTCTTTATGGGATCCTGCAAGGGTCTTTGGGGATCCTCCAGTCCAATTTCACCATCTTTCAGACAGAAAATCTAAGGCCCAGAAAGAGAAAGGGATTTGCCTAAGATCACACAGCAAGCCAGCAGCAGAGCCAGGACAAGCAGTAAGCACCTGCCTCCCAGCCCAGGGTTCTTTCTTTGCAATACACTCTTCAACCTGATCACTCCCCTATCCCAACTCCAACACAGACATTCTTTTTTTTTTAATATTCTGCTTATTTATTTGACTGTGCCGAGTGTAATTCACAGCTTGTAGGATCTTTTTAGCAGCAGCAGGTGGGATCTAATACCTAGACCAGGGATCAAACCCAGGCCTCCTACGATGGGAGCGTGAAGTCTTTGGCACTGGACCACCACCAGGGAAGTCTCCAACACTTAGATTCTTAACACAGTCATCACCACCCCACCAGGACTTATGTCCCCATACCCAAGCCAGACTCAGACCTTTCTTTCTACCTTTGCTTACACAGCAATGTCATTCCCTCACCTCCATTCAACTTCCAGGGCCTCCACCTCCAGGAAGCCCATCCTGGTTTTCAAGCCAAACCCATTCATCCTCCACACCCTTCCCTAAACCACCCATATTTGCCAGAACCCAGCAACTAGGGCTTGGCTCACTCACATCAGTCAGTGTCTTGTTCTGTCTCGCCAGGTGGGATGCCCACTCCTCAGAGCTGGTTGATGTCTCCTCATCTTTCTTCTGCTTCTCCTCTTCCTCCTTTTATATCCTTATCCCCCTGCTCAATATACAGCTGCTCAGAGTAACGAGGAGCAAAAAGAGCATGGCATGTGAGATCAGACAGATGGAGGTGCGAGTCCAGTCCTGTGCATCCCGGGCTGGTTCACCTTAATCCCTCTAAGCCTCAATCTCCCTTATCTACCAAATGGGTCCCCTTAGCCCCTAAGGTTGCTATGAGGATTGAATGACATTACCCATATTACAGGCCTAGCACTTAGTAGGTTCTTAATAAATGAGAATTCCCTCCCCCACGGCCTTTCTCAGTGAATCCCCAAGACACCTGGAGAAAAAGGCTCCTCTGGGCTGAGAGGTGGGCAGAACATGAACACTCTCTCACTCCCCTCCTCAACAGGTTATGAGCAGTCTGTGTGCAGAAACGTGAGACATCTCCAACCCCCTTTCCCCACCCCCAGCAATCTGCTTTAACCCTCCCATCACAAATGCCTTGTTTATTTCAATATCGTTCATTTGGATTTTCCATTCATGCAAAAAGAAGGAAAAATTACAAAATCAGATTTAAGAGGAAAAGGAGTATTTAATGAGTCAAACTGTCTGCAGCCCTGCTTCTTTCTCAGGAAAAAGTGGCTGTGATTCTGGCACGCGAGAGGGAAGTGCAACAGCTTCACTTCGCTGCAGCTGCCAGAAGAAGTGCATTTCAGAGTGGAACAGAACCTCCAAACAGTACATCTCCCCGCCAGGCGCTTCCTGTGCGGAATTCAGCTTGGCAGGTGACACTCCAGCTCGAGCAGGAATCCAGCCCTGACATGAGCAACCGCAAAGTTCTCCGTTCCTGCCCGCCTCCAGCATGGGAGGAACCAGTCCCACCAGGCTCCAGCAAACCACTGACCACTGGGCTCAGGGCTCCAAGAGCGGAGGAAGGCAGCTGGAAAAGCAGTGGACACACCTTGCCGGTGGCCAAGGAAACCTGGACCCCTCCCTGTTCCACAGTATTCAGGGACTAGAACTTTCCTCTTGCCAAACGAGGGAGGTTTGGCACAAAGATCAGATCCAGGACTTGCTGCTCAAAAAATGTGCAGGAAATCTGCAGCTTCTTTTCCACTTTCAAAGGTGCCATTCTAGAGGGCTGCTCTGGATACCAAAGATCAAACTCCAGAGGGTTTCTATCCCCACCCCCTCAAAAAAGGAAAAGAGCTGAAAAAGCAGATTCTAGCACATGACCTTCAGATATGTTCAAGAGAGACTGCCCCAGGGCAGAGAGCAGGCTGGATCAGGCTGGTGGTCCTCTCCCCTGACTCAAACCCCATACCTCTATTAATGTA
Organism: Antilocapra americana; assembly: GCA_007570785.1. NCBI lineage: Eukaryota > Metazoa > Chordata > Mammalia > Artiodactyla > Antilocapridae > Antilocapra > Antilocapra americana. The sequence goes on along the minus strand of ML661382.1, from coordinate 288,075 downwards.
GCCCATTGACTTATAGTGAACCTACTGGCCTCTGAACTCCTAAATCCCTTTCTTGTAAGCTGCTGTTCCTCTCTACAATTTTTTTCCTGTCGACAAGATGGGCCCCAGTATTTATCCCCATGACATTTCATCCAGCTAAGTTCACCTATTCACTCCAATCTGTTGACATCTCCCTAGATCCGGATCCTGCTATCTGAGCTTTTCTCTGTCCTTTTTCTCTATCCCCCCTACTTCCTATTGTTAAAGGCCTGCATGCTCTGCATCTTCTTCTGGCCCTTGGCATATGCTGATCAGAACTGGGGAGCAGGCAGAGCCCCACAGCAGCCTCTAAAGACCTTTACAGACTGACCTGTTCTCACTTATAAGAACATTCCATGGTTGTCTTTCAGATGGGAGTCCCTTCTGTGCCCTCACACCATCCACTGTGTCTTCAAGAGTCATAAGAGATCCTGTCCAGTGTCTGGGAGAGCAGCGTGATATAACAGAAAAGGTCAGGCAGATCCAGGCTTGAATCCCAGCTCTGTGGGTCTTGGGCGAGTCACTTAACTTCCTGGAGATTCAGTTTCTCATCTGCAAAATAAAGAGTGGTCACATCTAGTGCACAAGCTTCTGAAGATCAAGACGACGCCTGTGATGGGACTTCCCTGGTGGTCCAGTGGTTAAGAATCCGCCTGCCAATGCAGGGGACATGAGTTTGATCCCTGGTCTGGGAAGATTCCACCTGCCACGGGTAACACCACAACTACTGAAGCCCGCACACCACAACAGTGAGAAGGCTGAGCTCGACAGCTAGAGAGTAGCCCTTGCTTGCCACAACTTGGGAAAGCCTGTGTACGGCAATGAGGACTCGGGGCAGCCAAAAATAAATGAATAAGATTAAAAAAAAAAAAAAAAGACCATGTGAGACATCCAGTACAAGTAGGTGCTCAGTAAATAGACTGCATTCCACCACCTGCTAGCTTACTTCCTTCATCCACCAGTCATTCAGCTAGCGAGAATCTGAAAGACGTCCCTGGTCTGGTGAACCCACGTTGGCTCCAAAGGTCACCGCCCTGTTTTCTGAGTGTCACAGATTTTACCACCCATGCTTGGCCCTCACGCTAATTTGAGATCAGCCAAAACCCTGGCTCTTTCTCATGTGAATTTCTGTTAGGACCTTCTTCCCTTCCTGGATCTGTGCGCTTTTGTTTATACACATAAAATAATAACAGTGATAATAGCAGCCTAATCCTGTCAATCCTGGTTTGAAATTAAAAGTATCTCTGTTTTGCTAACGAGGAGACGGATGGCAGTCCAGCGGTTAAGTCTTCATCTTCTAGTGCGCGGGCTGCAGGTTGGATCCCTGGTCAGGGAAGCTGAGATCCTACATGCCTGGCAGCCAAAAAATCAAAACATAAAACAACAGAGGCAATATTGTAACAGATTCAATAACGATTTTTTCAAGTGGTCCACACCAAAAATATAAACATATAAATAAATATGCCACAAGTGAACTTATCTACAACACAGAAGCAGACTCACAAACAGAAAACAGACTTGTGGTTGTCAAGGGCAGGTGAGGTGAGATGGACCCGGAGTTTGCAATTAGCAGATATAAACTGTTACATACAGGATAAATACACAACAAGGCTCTACAATAGCACGGGGAACTAATTCAATATCAGATAAACCAGAATGGGTATATATATATGTATATATATATATATATATATATATGAATCACTTTGCTGTACAGTGGAAATGAACACAATATGGTAAATCAACTATACTTCAATGAAATAAAAAAAGAAAGTGACACTAACATGCTCAATAGCCACACGTGCTTGGCCAGTGGCTCCTGTGTTGGAAAGCTCAGACCTAGACAGTTTTGCATTAATTCCCTCATTCAATGAGATACTCCCTGTTACAAATACCTGAAAATCTACTTAAGGTACCACATACCATGGACCTGGGTCACTTGACAGGAAGGTTGATGAATGTCATCATGTCAGTGAGAATGATTTAGGGACCCCAGTGCCTCTTCCAGCTAACATGTTTTTTCCACCCCCCTCCAACTCTTTTCCAAAACAACTGCCTTTACCTGGTCTTCTCCAGCTCCCTTTCTGATACCCAGAAATCTATTATTCATTCTCAGAACTCTGTCAAAACTGCTCCTGGAAAGATAAGCAACTTTCTCTTAAAAAGGAACTTCCCCTTTCTCCTCCCTTTCCATCCTTTATCTGCACCTTGGTGATATCAGCTCTTACTGGTCCACAGATGGTGCTCTTTGCTTAACAGCATTTTCTGGGGGGAAAGAAAGTGACACTTAAGAGAACTCTTGGAAGGAGATGATGAAGTTATTCATGGGTTCATTCATTCAACAAATATTTATTGAACACACAGTGAGACAGAGATGGTTCCAATAGTGGGGATACTAACGTGAACAAAAGAGCTAAAATTTCTACCCTCTTAGAGTTTATATTCTGGCAGGGGAGAGAGAAATTGGAAACTAAATAAATATAATGTGTTCAATAGTGATGGATGCTGAGACTTCCCTGGTGGTCCAGTGGCTAGGATTCCGCATTCCCCATGCAGGGGGCCCGGTTTTGACCCCTGATCAGGGAACTAGACCCCACATGCCACAACTAAGACCCAGCGGAGCCAAATAAACATATAAATATTTTTTTAAAAAATAGTGATGGCTGCGATGGAGAATTTTAAAGCAGAGAAGGAGTAGGAAACAGGAAGGGTGCAGTTTTAAGCTATCAGGTCCTCATCCTCACTAATTCTTCTATTAAGCAAAACACACTCACAGATCTTTCCCCAAACACATTGTCACACCCACCCACCCACCCACCCACACACACACACACACACACACACACACACATGCCGCTTACTCAAGCCTCAGGGTCACCCACCCTCGAGGTCACCCAGGGAGACAAAAGTCAGAACTGGCAGAACCCTCAGCAGCCAGAGGGAAGTGGTGCTGGGAGAAAGGCATCAGCTTGCCTGAGGCCAGTGGCACCCACAAAGGTACCCACACTCGGGAACACCCACACATAAGCGCACAGACTTGTACACACATATTCACACGAAAACACAAACCTCCATTCCCTTCTTATAAGCAACCCGGAGGTGGGGCGAGGTTTGGAGAGCTTCTGACAATTCCAGTGTTGCTTGTTCACTTCGCCCTCCCCCACCCACCCTACCCTTCCCAGCTGTTTCAGCATCTTCCTGCCCTAACCAGCAGCCGCCAAGTTCCCTGATGGCAGGTGTGTGCATACAGATGCATCCTACGTGAACGTGTACACAAGTGGTTTGCAATTGGGGAGGACATGTTTGTGTGTAAGAATTCGCACACAGGGAGTCTGTGGTGTGTGTGTATGTGTGTGTACGCACAGGTATGCGCACGCTCCCAAGAAGACAGAGAAATTTATAACCTAAATCTTGCTTCTCCGGGGGATGAAAGCAAAGCAAAGTTCAGGTTTAAATCACACGACCACGGGCAGGAGGGGTTCCCTTGCCTTACATGATTATCTGCCGTGTGCAGCGGAAAAGGGCTGGCAGGCGGGAGGCAGCCAGCAACCCGTCAGCAGGGAGTCATTTGTTGTCTCCAGGCCCCTGGGACCCGCTGTGGCTGCTCCGGGAGGGCGGGAGACCCAGAGAGGAGCAGCGACAAGCACATGCCTGTCCCAGGTGCTGGGGGATGGGGGAGGAAGGGGCCCTGGCATCCGGCCCAGGCTTCCTGGTGCTAAAGAAAAGCAGAGAGAGGGGAGGCAAAAGTCTGCAGGCCAGAGAAGCCCAGCCACTTGGCCTGGAGGGAGAAAGGGGGTCCAGGCAAGAAGTGGCCCCAGTGCAGATTCCGCCCTGCCAACCTCTTCACCAGGCAGAATCACACCCTCGGGGTTCTAGGATGTCTGAGTCTTAGCCTGAGTTTGCTGACTCTTTCTCCCTGGAACCTTTGACTCTTCCCTCCATCCCTTTCTCTTTGTTTCTGTGTGTTCTTTGTCTCTACCTGTCTCTCTGTCTCTGGGATTGGTTTTTTATCTTTGTCTGTCTGGCTGTCTGGCCGTCTCTCTCCATCTGTCTGTCTTTCACTCTCCAAGTCCCTCTGTCAGTCCCCCTAACCTCAAGGTTTCCCTCTGCTGACCTCTGTCTGCTGTGGCCTTGCTGGTGACGCAGCACACACCTCCCAGGGCGGCACATTATTCCATTTGAGCCTCTTGCCATTTGCCCGTGAGGGGGCATGTGGTACAGGCTGGGAGAGTTGGAATTAAAAACCCCATTTTACAGATGAGGAAACTGAGCTCCCGGAAGCTAAAAGCTTTGCCCAAGGCCACACAGCTGGCTTTGAATTTAAAATCCGGGTGTGTTTCCACTGTGTGATCAGCTCCCCAACCTCCACATCACCTGGAAGCATGAGCAGCTCCCCTCAGCGCCCCAAACCCTAAAGTGAAGAGAGTTTAAGGACCCAGTGCCACACAACGGCTCATCCCCGGCCCAACCGCCTTTGATTCACTCAACTTCCTAGAAAACATAAGGGCTGAGATGGCATCTTGGGGACTCTGTGTATGTCCTCCAAGGATGCCCCATCCCAGCTCCACTGTCCCCCCACATCGGAAGTGTGTGCACATCCCTAGATTCCCTAGGCCCACCTGGGATGAACAGGCTTCCTGCTTTGCAAGTAGGTGCCTCTTGGTGACTCAGTCTTCCCGTCTGTACAATGGGGACATTGGGTCTCCCTCACACTGCTGAGCTAGGCCCCTGCTCCAACCAACACAGCAGCTCCTCTCCCTCTCCAGGACCCTGCTCTCTAAAAGAGACCTGACTTCAGCCACCAATAGCCCTTGGACACCTCTGGAGGATCCCTGCATTTCCAACTGGGCCCAAACCGCCCTTGACCACAAGCATAGGCAGCAACCTCAAAGCCACGGGCCCGGACACAGAGGTTCATCTGCAGCAGCAAAGTCCCACAGCCTCCCAAGCCCCCACCGCTGCCTCCAGCCCCCACCGGGGAGGCGTCAGCGCCAACGACCCGCCAGGGCCGGCCCATTTTCCTTTCTTTTCATTGCCGGCTCCGCGCATAGTTAGAGAACCAGGTCTCCACAGAGTAATTTACTGGCAGAATCTCTCCCAGAATCCAGCTTGAAACCAAGCTGTAAAAACAGCTTCGAGTGTAAATAATTCATGCAGACAATATGACTTTTTTATGTAAATTCGGTGCATTAACCCTCTATTATAATGATGGACGACAGATAGGGGCGACGTTGCCTTGGTAAGAGCTAATGGATGGCCGCCATAAATTCACTGCACATTTTATTGTGTTGCTGGAAATTGTGCCTTCAGGCAATGCTGTTTACTTTTATGTAAAACTCTAGGTTCCCTAAATATTACAAATATTTTACATCCAGCTCCTCAGCATTTGGGCTCTGCCCACAAATCAAGCTTTCTCCATGTGAGTTGTAATTAAAGGTTTGTTGTTTTTTTTTTTTCCTGGGACAATTATCTCCAACTATAAAGAGAAATATTTTTCCCCTTTAGATGTTCCGTCATTGACTTATTAACAAATCCTTTGAAGAAGGAGGTGGGACGCGACTCACTGTGGTACTTGGCACAAGCGGGTCGCGGGAGAAGGGGCGCTGTGGGTCCAAGAGCTTGGTGGCTGGCTTTTATGTCTGGCAGCCACTTCGGTTTATTTACACATATGATATTCTGGGCCTTCCTCCCCCTTCTTCTTCTATAATTCATGACCACTTTAGCAGGGTAATTCCTCCAGCCACCTCTGTGAGAGATGGGCCCCTTGCAAGCCCCCTGCCCATGTTCCTCTGGGGATGAAGACACCGGGGCCTTATGCCTGAGAGGGTCAGAAGTAGCGTCTTGGCAGCTGGCTGCCCGCACACAAGCCAATTCATCCCTTCCTTGGGCCCCATCCGCTCACTGGCCCAGAGCGCCTTGGACGGAAACTCGGGGTTTCCTGCATTGATTCTCGTTCAGTCCAAAGTGTTGGAAAGGCCCTTCTGGCTCAGTCCCAGCCCAGGGAAAAGATCGCGAGGATGCCATTGAGTCCTGAGTGAGGCCTGGGGAGAGGAAGGCTGAGGACCTCAGAAGCTTCTTAATGAACGGAGGCAACAGCTGGAGCAGCAGCCCTCTTTAAAAATAATCCTCACACTTGTTTATTATTGTCATTAATATTAATAGCCACTCTGTTAATATTCATCTAGCTGCATTAATATCCTCCAGGAACACCTGGGATCTCCACGCACTCCTAATGGCGTATGGACTCTGGCTGCAGGGCCCCTACCTCTCTGCCTGACCCTCCCCAAGGGCATCACTCCCATCCTGCCCAGGTGTTAAACCGCCCTCCGCCTGCCTCAGGAGACCCAGAGCCATGAGGGATCTGGAATCATTTCTAAGTCCCGGGGGCTTTACTGTGAAGGTGGGACGGCAGGCCAAGGACCCTGAACATTTCCTGCCTCTCCCAGGGCACAGGAAGATTCTGACAAAGGTGGCTTAAGAAAGAAGGATGGTTCATTTCCCCCCAAGGGCTCAATTTCCTGCAGAATCAGGAAAAAAAAAAAAAAGACACGTTGGTTAAAAACAAAGATGAGATATCATTTTTCACCCATTAGATTGGCAAAGATAATTATAATAATAATGGCAACAGCAGCGACCAGCTCGCTTCCGCATGCAACCACTTAGCCCTCACTGCCTGCTTGCACTGACTTTCACTGACTCTCCCGACAACCCCTTCCACATATCCTTTATGAGACTGTAAAAAGCAACACCTTTGCGGAAAGCAATTTACAATATGTGATGAAATGCAAGCTCCACTTACCCTTTGACCCGGAAATCCCATTTTTGGGAATTTTCCGTATGTTAGTCATTGAAAGTACTGCTCCCTTTAAGTGAAGTCCTCTCGCTGTCCCCCTCCACACCCACCCATCGTTTTCCCTTCCTCTATCTCCTGTCCACTCCTCTTTCAACCTGAAAGTCACCTCCTCAGAGAAGCCCTCCCTGACTCCTGAGTCTAAGTTACCTTCTTCTGTCTGACTCTCTCTCTTTTCCTTCGTACTACGTGTACTTTTGTACTGCATATCATGTGCTAATTGGATAGTTATTTCTGTAAATGCTTAAGACATAAGCTCATCGCAAAAAATCGCTGTCTTCCTTGCTGGCAGGGGCTGGTTGTCCTGTCTCCTCACTACATCGTAAACTCTGCAAAAACAAGGACCAACCATGTAGTTTTATTCCCCATTCCTATCCCCAGCCCAGCACTGGCCTGGTATGTACAATACCCTTGATTAACATCTGTGGCATGAATGAATGAATGACTGAATGAATGTGCAAAGACAGGCACACAGACGATCCCTGCAGGGATGTTTACAAGAGCAAAACAATTGGGAAAACATCTATCGCCATCAGCTGGGGACTGGGTAAGTGGGGTATATTCAAACATATAATACAAGCTTTCAAAATTTGAGGTGGATCTATATGTATTGACATGAAGGATGTCCATGACATATTGCTGAGTGGGGGAAAAAAAAAACAGGTGACAGAACAGCATGTGCTGTCTGATCTCACTCAGGGTAGACTTGCATACGTGGAGTCTATTTGTGTATATTTATGCACAGAGAGAAGTCTGGAAGGACGCGCACCAAAATGTTATGTGGTTATCTCTGGATGGTGAAATCTGAGGTGATTTTTACATTTTTTCTTTGAACTTTTCCATATTGTCTGAATTTTTTGCAATGAGCATATGTATCCTTTTTTACAAAATGATAAAGCTGCCTTCAAAAGAAAAAAATATATATATATATATATATATAGGTACATTAAGAAAGAATGGGAGAGGGGAGTGCCTTATGAAGGGTTCAACGCCAAGCCAGGCAAACCCAGCAGAAGCTGGGGTCGGGACGGGGGCGGGAGTGGCGGGGCTGTCTCCCCTCTGCTGTGGGCTAGGCACCCTCCAAGGCTGCAGGGGAGATTTGGAGCCCCGGAGCCCCTGCACCCCATCTTCTCGGGGCACGTCATGCCTGTCCAGAGTGAAGTTTCTAAATAGGGATTTCCGCATTTGATTCTTCTGACATGCTTTACCGCCTCAGAGCTGTTTTGCAAAATTCATAGCGGTTTTCGCAGGCTCCAAGCTTCCTGGGACCAATTCCATTTTGAACAATAGCAGAGTGTCTGCTTGCGGGTGGGGTCAGCCCACCCCAGAGCAGCCTCCCAGCCCCTGTGAGCTGGGACTGTGGGGCTGAGTGTCGAGGCCACAGCATGAAAATACATGAGCTCGCCTTGTCCTCGTGCTCACCCTGCTCCAGTCCAGAGGGGCAGGGGGAAGGAGAGAGCTGTCCCCTTCTCCCGGCCCTCTGGTGCCCTGATGGGACCCTCCTCGCAAGAGGTGAGGGAAACAAAGCCATTCCCCCCATCCCTCCCTTTCTACTGCTTCACCTCCTTAGGTCTCCTTTCCCAAGAACCACCTAAAACCCTGAGAAGCTAACTGACTGGGCCAAGCCAAGGTCACAGGGCTGGACAGTGGTAGGATGTGGGGTGGGGTCTCCTTCTGCTGTCCTGTACATGCCTTCATTGAAAAAAAGCTTGGTAGGAATTTCCTGCTGGCCCAGCGGTTAGCACTTGGCGCTTTCACTATCGTGGCCCTGGATTCAATCCTTATTCAGGGGATCTGGGACCCCACAAGCCATGAGGCACAGCCCAAAATAAATAAAAAACAAACCAGCTCGGTGCCCCATTCCTTAAAAGAAATCCAAGAGGTCTAGCAGCATAGTCGTTACCCCAAAGTGAGCCACAAAAGACCCCTTCGCTTGCCGCTGTGTCCTTAACTCTGCCTTCCCTCAGCCAGGATCCAATACCCAGTACCCAGAACCACATTTATAAAATTTACAAAACTTCACATTGCCCAAGGGGGCTTCAGGCGGAATCTCTGCTCCTCAGCCTGATAATGCAGGTCTTTCGAGATATGGCCTCCATCCCACTCCAACCACACCCGTCTCCAGTCCTCACCGAATGGCTTACAATCATCCCAGCCCTCTGCACTGTCACACGTCCCCCCCGCCACCCCACTCCCGCCACGACCATGCATCTCCCTCCCCTCACCTGACTAATTTCCACTCCTGCTTTAGGATCCAGCTTGGTGGCCACCTCATGCGGGAAGTCTTCCCAGATTACCCCTACAGACCACTTACTTACCAAATACTTAATCAGCCCCTGTGATGTGCTGTCGGATGTGTTCCTAGAGGGCAGGGATATATCACCAGGGCCCAGCTTTAATCGACTTCACAACTGTTTGGCAATGGCCCAGATCATCAGCCCCATCTGATCTATAGATCAGAGACCCAAGGACCCTCTGGGCAAGCTTTGGACAAGGGTAAGAAGGGGAAAGGAAAGGTTTCCTAAAACACCAAACTGACCTGGCAATCCCCTATGGTCAGTGACTCCTCCCAACTGTCTCCCCTAAACATCTCACCTACTTACCCACCTCCAGGCCCCTACAGGGGGCCTGTGCTCTCTCACCCCTGCATTCTCCCACCTCCCTAAACCTTTTCTAATTCTTCCCAGACACCATTCTCTCTCGCTGCTGGGCTTTTGCACCTGCTTTTTACCTCTGTCTATGACAGCTTTCGGTCTTATCTAGCCAATTTCCACATGGTATTGATTTTGACTCAGCAACACCGTGCAGTCCCCTCCTCTCCCCTTCCACCCTGTTGCCTCGCTCAGGGTCACTGTCTCCGAGTTACCCCTCACTCGCAGTCAACGCCTCCCTGCAGAAGCTAGACCCAGACTCTCCTTCTAACAGGTCTTCTTCACTGGCTCCCCCATGCACTGGGTGATTGCCACCAGCTGCACACCCCTCAACTCCTGCAACTTTCTCCCTGTCTCAAGCTACCCCAAAGGGGCCAGACAACTCCACGCCTGTGCTCCCTCCGCCTGGCTTGCTCTTCTCTGCTGCTTCATCTGACTCACCCCTTCTCATCCTCCAAGACCCTCCTCGCGGAAGCCTTCTCTGACCCCCACCCCACCCCATCTCCTGCTCAGGGCTAAACGAGTTTCGTTCCAGCACTCTGCGCCATCACCCTCATGGCCTTGGGGTCACTGCCTAGGTATGAGTTCGTCTCCCCACTGCACCGTGAGCTTCTTGACAGAGGGCATCCAGTACCCAGTGAATGCTCCTTATTGTCATTCTCCGCAGGGTCAGATCATCAGTCCCAGTTTATAGGTGAGGAAAACAGAGAGGGGAGGCGGCTCTCCCAAGGTCACAGACCTGGCAAGCGGTGCAGCCAGGGCTCAAACTCAGATGTCACTGTTCCCAGTGGGCTGGTCTTCCCACTGCATCACAACTTCAGTTAGGAACCACTCTAGCAAGGCTCTCATACACACATATACACACACATACTTCAACATGTATAGAAATGCACATGGATGTATCCAAACAGAGACACACACAACCCTACTGACACACAGATGAGCAGACACAAAGAGCAGACTCTGTAGGTGTGCCTGATACACACGAATACTCATACACGTGTGCCAACTAATATACACATATGAACACAAACACACACATCCATGCACATATGCATTTGTGCACACAGCCCACACAGACGCAGAGACACACTGAGTATACCCAAGTGCGCATACGGACACGTGCAGACACATACCTTCAGGCACACATACCCAGTCACGCACACACAGACCCGCAGACATGCCCCTGGGCACACAAAGATGTACACACACATACTCAGAGCTGCACGCATATAAAAGCTCATTCTTAGTCACTCACTCCCAGGTCATCACAGGCACAGACACAGGGGTGCCCTCATGTACCACTCGGGTGCCTTCATGTCAACGCAGAAGCACGTGGGCATTCACACACACACGAGGATACAGGTGTGCAAACCAACAGACCCTCACAAGAAGCCGTGCACACACACACGAGCCGGCATCCACAGAAACACACGGAGGCAGACACGCTGAGTGAACCGCCAGGTCAAAGGGAGCTGTCTGCTAGGGGCGGGGGCCTGTCTGAGGTACCTCGGGGCGTTCACATTTTTGCAGCTCAGGAAGGCAGCTGACATACCAGCCCGGCTGTGATGGTATTTTGCATAAATGCTAATGTATTAATTACCATGTACAGTACACAGAGGCTGCCATTTAAAAGAAAAAGTTAAGACTTTTTAATTCAAAAGCCCCATGCGGGGTGGGGGTAGGGGGCCTGCCCCATGCGGTGGGTGGAAGCAGGCAGGGTAGCCGTGCCCACACCCACTGTCCCTACACATGGGTCCCTGCCTGCAGCCTCCAGCCCAGGCTGCCCCCCAATCCTGGGGCCGGCCAGCCAGGACTCAGCTTTAGGAGCCCTAGTGCTCCTCACCTCCCCACCCAGGGACCACGGCACATCTGGAGCTGTGGGGTGGAGGAGGGGTAGGGAGAGTGCGGGGGAGGACCTCTTGAGGAGAGGGCAGCCCTGGGGCAGGATTCAGAGCCAAGATGGACAGGCCGGCAGGATCCTTTCCTGCACGCAATCCATTCTCTGCAAGGGAACCCAAGTAACCTTTTAAACCAGTGCATCAGATTATGTCATGCCCTGGCTTTAATCCTTTCAAAGGCTTCCCATGGCTCTTGGAGGAAAGTTCACACTCCTTAAGAGCCTGTAAAGCCCAATGTGAGCTGGTTCTCTCTTACCTCCCCAGGCCTCTGCTAGTCACATAGCCAGCTCATCCTCACATCTCCAGGCAGGTTGCTCCTCATCCACCAGCCCTCTGCTCCCCCCGCGCCTCTTCAGGGCCTCTCCCCTGACTGCCCCTGGCCACCCCATCTAAAGGAACCCCTCTCCCTATCCCTTATCCCCTCTGTGTAGCACATCTCATTACTGTAACCTTCTTTTTTGATTGTTTTGACTTGTTACTATTCACATCCCCCACTATAAAGGAGTTTTGGAAAGCCAGGATTTTGAAGACCTAGTTTCAACACAATATCTCCCTTCCTTGGACAGGGTCTGGTACTTAAGAGAGGCTCAGCCAAAAGTTTATTAAACGAGGAAATTCCCTGGTGGTCCAGTGGTTAAGACATGGGTTTTCACTGACACAAGCCCAGGTTCAATCTCTGGTTGGGGAAATAAGATCTCGTAAGTCATAAATAAAGAAATAAGCATCCCCCAAAATGTTGGTTAAACAAGAGCACAAACTGGGATGAACAAGAGATGTCCTGTCTGCCCAGCTCCATTCTGGGTGCTAAACTCAGGACAGCCTTGGCTCCTCTACCTCCCACAGGGTGGCTCACGGTCCAGAGCAGGACACCGAAGCCCAGGGCAGAAGAATGCCCACATCACGCAGCATCTTAGAGACAAGTATCTAGGCCTCCAGAGTCCTCCAGCCATCCAGCAGAATGAGCCTCAAAGGATGCTACTTAAACAGCAGCAAGGAGTGGCAACTCAGCCCTTTACCTTGCCCCTCACTTTCACATCCAGTCTTACACAGGCCTTGCAAGGGAAGCATCATGTCCCCAATTTCAGAAGAAATTAAGGTGCTGAGATACAGGTCATGCATCCAACATCTCTCAGGTTATCAGAGGAGGAGTCAGGATTTAAATCCATGTTTGCTGCCAAATCGAGGCTTCCTCTGCTGGACCACGAACCTGCTCTCCCCTCCAGACCCTCAGGGGGTGCTTCTGGCAGCTGGGGCCTAGCAACAATAGGCCCATCCTCCTGGGAGGCAGGAGAGCCAAAGTGGTCCTGCCAGGCAGGTGACGAGGGAACCTGGGACCCAGCTGGCCCACTCCCTAAACACAGGGTAGAGTCCTCAATCTACCCCCATCCCCATCTAGCTGCCAGCTCTCACCATTCTAGATGCTGCATCTCTCCCAAACCTAGGCCCCCTGCTCTTCTCCCCAGGTCCCCTGCCCTGCCTGCCCTAATCCAGGCAGAATCACCAACCTCTCTCACCTATACTCTTATGACAGCCTTTAGTCTGGATGCTTAGATCTGCCCTCCACTCAGCAGCCAAAGTGATCCTCCCTAAGTTCAAATCATATTTCCCTCCCCAATGACTTCTCCTCTCCCCACTGTACCACTGAATCCTCCTGCACCACGCTGATGGTGTTTGTAAAGGTGCATCCATGTGAACCCACACTCCCTGAGTTCAAATCCTGGTTCTGCCACTTACTAGCTGAGTGGCCTTGGACAAATCACCTAACCTCTCTGTGCTTCAACCACCTAATCTGTAAAGTGGGAATAATAATAGTATCCCCCCTCCTAGGGTCATTATAAGGATGATACAAGTTAAAATATGCAAAGCACCAAAAATAGTGCCACGCATCTAAAAAACACTAGGGAAGAGTGTGCTGTTCTTTACAATTTTTGTGTGCCTGATTACTTGATTTGTGGCTTTTTCTTTCATGACATTATAAATTCTGGAAAGAGGGGGTTTGGACTGGGATGACCGCTCAGATGCTTCTTTGCCCACTCGCATCCTTCTCTGCCTGCGGTCTTTGTTCTGCTTTCCCCTGTTCTGGCTGGGTGTTGGCCCGGGAAAGAGGAGGAGGGCATGCCCTCGGCAGGAAATGCTGTCAGCATCAGCGTCCCGGGCCTGATGGAGATGACAGGCAGCAGCCAGAGACGACTGCTCCCCGCGGAGGGCCGGGTGGGGACGGTCCCCTCCAGAGCCCCAAGTTCCCCGGGGAGCCCCCACAGGGCCAAAGCTCCTTTTGTCCAGAAGGTCAGGAGCAGCTGGCCAGCTGTGGGAGAGTTCCGCTGCCCCGCTGCAGCCAGCAGCCCAGATGTACGTGTTTGCACAGCCGAGTCCGGGCTCTGAGGGAGCCTTGTTGAGCATCATGAAAGGGGGCTTGTAAGGAGGCAGACAGCCTCCGCACCCGGGCCCGCCCGCCTCCAGGACAGCAACCAGGAATGCAACCCGCAGGAAGCCCTTCCTACCAGGCCTGCCAAGTGCCCTGCTCCTGCCCGAGGATCCAGGCCGCTGGCACGAGCAGGTTCAACTTGCCACCTGCAGACTACGTGTCTGGGTTCTGATCCGTCCTCAGTCTCCTCTTCTGTAAGATGGAGAGAGGCCCAACCTCTTCCTCCAATAAGGAGCAAGGGAAGCTCACAGCCTTACGGGCAGAAGAGAAGAAAGACTAGAAATAATGCTCACCTCCATGCACCTCAGTTTTTCCATCTGTAGACAGGGATGATAGCTACGGCTTCCTGGGGTTGTCCTAGGGACAAAATGCCAAAAAAACTGAGCATGTGCTGACACACCGGAGGTGCTCAGTAGCTCTTTCTCCTTCTCTGTTCATCAGGCTCTAAAACAGGGCCCCTGAGGCTGCCTACATTGAGGGTGGGGGCTTCCTCCTCACCCTGTTCCAAAAGAAAAGCTGCTGCCAGAAACCCTCACCCCAGGCATGATGCCATGTAGCTGGGCGGCCTGTGTGCTGGGCACAAAACTCCATGTCCAGGTAGAAGAGTCTCTGCCCCCAACATGGTCTCTGGGCAGAGCTGGGCTCCTACCTTGGTCTTAGTGGTCCAGGCACAGCCCATTCTTAGGCCTCCTCCAGCCCTGGGCAGAGTAGAACTGGTCTCAGCTGCTTTGCCAGGTGAAGTAGATCCAGCCACTGGGCCACTCTAGTCTCTGGCACAGTCAGGCTCCATACACCCCGTGTCTGGCATAATCAGCCCCTAGGCAGGGTAGCCCCGGGTCCAGTCAGCTCTCAGGCAGCCATTGGTAGGCAGAGTCTTGGGCATGGATGAGCCCCAGACACACGGGGTCCTCAAAGGGTCTCTGAGAACAGTCGTTTGGGCTCGGTTACTTGAAAGTCACCACCAGTCCCTGGACAGAGCCGGTTCCTGGGCATCGTTGGCCAACCAGGGCACTGTCCATCCCGAGGCATGGTCAGCAGCCAGGTGCTACACTCGGTCCCTTGGGCACAGTCAATCTTAGGACAAAGTAGACCCCTGACACAGTCCACTGAGTCCCGCACCCTTGATTAACATTCATAGACGCATCTCCCCCTTCTCTTGTAGCCCCAGGATGTATTCCTCAGAGGACCTAGAGAACGGGGGACCACAGAAGGAACTGTAACTACCCTCTGGGGTCCCAAGAGCCCCTCTGCATGGCCTGCTTCTTGGCAGGTGGAGGCGGCAGGGTCAGAGAAGAGTTGGGGGAAAGCTAGGCCTGGAAGAATGGGGAACTAGTGCTCCAAAGCAGAGTTGGCCTTCCACGCAGGCAGAGGGGTGCAAATTATGGTAGACACGGCCCGCCCTGGAGGCAGGAGTCCCCCCTTCTCATTACCCTGCTCCCCTGCTGTGTACAGGATGGATCACAGGTCTCCAGAAGAAGCATGCAGGACTGCTACTGAACCTCCACGTGATGGTGGGTAAATGACCACAAGTTTCTTCTAGTTCTAAGAATATAAATTCCCTACCAGGTGGCAGTCCTGCTCTCTAACCAACATACTCACAGCCTTAGGCGTGGCTCTAACAGGGAAGGAGAAGGTGGCCCATCCAGGGGGACCGTCAGCTCTAGGACACAGCTGGTGCTGGATTTCTGCTGCTTCCTGGGTCTGATCAGTCCCACAGCTCCATCACCACCCTGTGCAGCTAGGAATGGAACAGCAAGCCCAGGGTAGGGGTCCAGGCCTCACGGAGGCCCTCTTCCCCAGGCCTGCTTGGTGCTCATCCCCTTTGGCCTGCGTTATTCTCCGAAGGGGGCATGGTTTCTGCAGGATGGTAATGCAATGTGGCATCCCATTAGCCAGCACCTGCCCTCGCTGCCCACCTTCCTCCCCCAGCCCCCACACACATCAATGTTTAATTGAATTTCCAGTGTCGGAGTGCAAGTCACATCTGTTTCGGGGTCTGGGGATGAGGTGAGCAACGCCCACCAAGTCTCCCATGACAGGGGCGGGGGGCCCACCACACAAGCACCCTGTCATCCCAGACCAGCCCCGCTGCCCAGGCACAGCTCTAGGTTGGCACATTCAAATCCCCCAGGTTCACACATTTTTTTAAAAATTGAGGATTTCCCTGGAGGCTCAGTGGATAAGACTCTGCCTGTCAATGCAGGGGACATGAGCTCAGTCTCTGGCTGGGGAAGAGTCCCCACGCCACGAACAACTAAGTCTGTGCTTCAAGAGCCTGCACTCTTGAGCCTGTGAGCTGCAACCACTGAAGCCCATGCGCCTAGAGCCTGTGCTTTGCAATGAGAGAAGCCACCTCAATGAGAAGCCTGTGTTGCACCAGAGCTAGAGAGGAGCCCCTGCTCACTGCAACTAGAGAAAAGTCCATCCAAAGCAATGAAGACCCAGCATAACCAAAATGAATAAAACTGAAGGAAAGTCTACTTATAGGACAGAAAAGGACTGGTGGTGGGGGAGCACATGGCAAGAGGATTTCACAGGGACAGAATGGGGAGGGAATTGAGGAGGGGCGCCCTGGCAGAACGGACCAAGGGAGGGCTCACCAGCTATGTCTTCCAGCAATAGACCCCCCCCAGGTCCAAGGATGGCCTTTCCAAGGTTAATAATTTACTTACACTATCTTTCTCACTGGTGTCCCAACCAAAGCCATTCAACCAGGGAGTCCACGAGACGAGTGCCCACAGGGAGTCAGAACCCTAACGCTGAAAGGGAAGCCAGCCTAAAGAGACAGGCTTAAACTAGGTCAATCCAGTTCGGACTGGTCCCAACTGGCTGCAACTCGGCCTAACTGATTCAAGCTGGCTTGAATCAAACCAGACCTGGTGGGGCCAGCACAGAATGTGTGGAGCTGGCCAGGACTGGATGAAGCTGAATCAAACTGGCTGTGACCTGCTCAACCCACCTGGAGCCACTGGAAGGTCAACCAGTCAATACCTTTCCTTTCTGTTGGCTTTTGCTGGAGATGTCTTTATTTATCCCTTGCTCTTCAAACTTCCTGGATCCTTTTGTTCACAGGATGTATTCTGTAAACCAGTTTTCAGTCCACATTGCATCACATTCTGAGGATCTGTAACACCTACACTATCACTGCTGCTAAGATGTCTACGTGGTTAAAGTATAAGGGCTATCAGCCGCCTGGGTTCAGGTCCCCACATCCAGCCGTGAGATCTTCAGCAAGCTATCCAATCTTGCTTACTCTCTTGTGTAAAAAAAAAAAAAAAATCAGCTCATTACAGGACTTGCCTCATAGAGGATAGTTTTGAAAACTGAAATTCTGTAGTGCATATATTAGCCCTGTGCCTGATACCTAATAACCACTTAATACATGTTATTCCTATACTATTATTATTCCTTGATTCTGACCGCACATAACACAGCCTCAAGTGATCAGGACGCGGACTCCGACACTACCTCTTCCTCAGGGTGTGAAATGGAATAATTCACTTAACTCTCCTTATGCTTCAAAATCCTCAGCTGAAAATGAGGGCACTAGTGCCTGCCTCAAGGGGTGTTTTGAGGGTTAAATAAAATGAACCATATAAAGCACTTAGCACCATGCCTGGAACATGGTAAACAGCACTCCATACATGTCAGCTATATTACATTAATGACTATACTTCAATAATGTTAACTGCATGAAATGTTTTATGGATATGAACTCAACGTCATGGCAACCCTAAGAGGTAGGTGCTATTATTACTTGCATTTTCAGGAGAGGAAACTGAGGCTCAGAACATATGACAGTGCCTGGTGACTTAGGAAATATTTTAGGAAGGAAAATAAATGATACATTTGTCAAGGTGGAGGGCAGTAGGCAGAAGACAAGGCTTGGGAGGCAGGCAATGATTTAAGCGAAGTTGAGCTTTGAAGTCAGGTAAACCTGAACTAAAGTCCTCAGTTCAGACACTTTCTAGGCCTAGTTTCCTCGTATGTCAAATGGGAATAACAATCCTTATCTCATAGAATCATGAGGATTAAATGAGATTAAAATTAGAGCTTGCACAAAGTAGGCACTCAAAAAAATGTAAGCTTCCTCTCTTTTCTTCTTCCTCAGGGACATCAGGCATTCAGAGTGGTGTGCATCTACTATTCACAACAGCCAAGACATGGAAACAACCTAAATGTCCAATAACAGATAAATGGGTAAAGATATGGTATGTATATGAAATGGAATACTACTCAGCCATAAAAAAGAATTAAGGAATGCCATTTGCAGCAACATGGATGGACCTAGAGATTACCATCCTAAGCAAGTCAAAAAGAGAAAGACAAATACCATATCACCCACATGTGAAATCTAAAATATTCCACATATGAACCTATCTATGAAGCAGAAACAGACTCACAGACATAGAGAACAGACTTGTGGTTGCCGAGGAGGAAGGGGATGGGGAAGGAATGGACCGAGAGATTGGGGTTAGCAGATGTAAACTATTACATATAGAATGAATAAACAACAAAGTCCTACTGTGTAGCACAGGGACCTATATTTAATATCCTGAGATAAACCATAATGGAAAAGAACATTTAAAAATGTATGTATGTGTATAACCGAATCTCTTTGCTGTACAGAGAGAAATTGACACAACATTGTAAATCAATTACAACAAAAATTCTTCAAATTTTTTTAAAAACACAAAGCGGCGTGCATCTGCACAGGGACAGTTGTCTGGGATCATCTTAGGGGACACCTGCCGCATGTGCTGTCCATCTCTAGTGTGGCATCTGTGCAGAGGTCACCCTCCCTCCCCTGCACTCTGAACACGTGCCAGCAGAGTGACACGGCTCCTCACTCTCCCTTCTTCTTGCCCAGGTGTCTGCTGGAACCAAGCAGAGTTATGGGAGGAATCATACAGACAGATGTGACAAGTTGCACCTCAAGCCAAACATAGCAGTTGAACGAACACCAGTGAGGAAGGGGAGGAATGCCTGGGGTGGGTGGGGTGAGCATCCTTGGAGGGATGCTACAATATGGCTAGATCTGGGGTGTCTGGCCCTGAACTCAGGAGGGCCTCCTTGATCCCATATCAGCAAAATCCTCCCTGTGATCACCTTGGGCTGAATCCCTTCCAAGATGATCCTCCTCTCAACTGCCCACCTGGATGGATAGGGCAACAATATCCCTTGACCCCACTGATGATGATAATAATGATGAAAATGATGACATCTGGCATTTATTTACAACACAATGCACCAGACTTTTTATAAAATACACTATTATGTCCTCAGATTCTGAGAGACCGGGACTCCTATCTCGATCTGACTAAAAGCCACAGAGGATATGTACCCAACCAAGGAGACACAGCTGGTCAGTCAGGGAGCTAGAGATTTGAATCCGCGTCTCCTCATTCCAAAGGGGATATTTTCTGTCTCCATCTTGATGGACCCAGAAGTTCCTTTTCTTACTCCCTTCCTCTGCAAAGATTAATGCCCTCTGCATGGTAGACTGGGCCCTGGGGGTGATATAAAGAATAAAACATACTCAGTAACCTTAAGGAGCTCAAAGTTAATAATAAGAATCACCACCATGTCTGACTGAGGAGGGCTGGGCTTGACATGAGGCATTACATTGGTGATGGAATGGGCTTGGAGCCCACTGTGAATACGCAGCATGACGGCCTGTTAGTCGGGTTTGCTAGGCTCTGCTACAGTATCGGCAGCCATGGCAGCAGAAATGTCAGTGACTTAACACATGCAAGATTATTTCAGCTCATGCAAAGTCCACATTGGGCCCAGGAACTCTTCGTGTCCACTCCCTCTCCACTAGTGACTCAGGGATCCAGGCTTCCTGTGTCCTATAGCAATACCATCTGGAACACATGGCTTCCAAGTCACCATGGCCAGGAAAAAGAAATGTCATTTACTGGCTCTTAAATGTTTCATTCCAGAGTGTCACATATAACTTCAGCTCACAGACCCCTGGCCAGATCAGTCACATGGCCCTGAATAGACAGAGGAAGTTAGAAATACAGGCAGCACATGTATTCAGTAAGAAGCAAATGTCTCTGCCATAGAAGGAAATTATTCTTCCAGTTGGGCTGTACCATTAAAGATCTAATATCCAACCAGGAGAAGCTGATGGTTCTATTCAGCAATGCCACTTTCAAACTTTAACTAGACTGCTATTCTACAACTTTAGGTGTCTTTTCAGAGCCTCCCAGTCGTCCTTTTTTTGGGGACTCCCAAAAAGAGAGGAGACCAAGTTGAAAAGGGGATTTGAAGTCTACTCTGAGAAAGAACTGAAAAGATGCTTGGTCTAGAAGAGGACAGGCCTCCAATCTCGAATTTCAGATTCTCGAAGGACTGTCATGGGACAAAAACTACTCTGTGAGTCTCCTTGGTGCAGAGCTCAGACGGAGAGAAGTTACACAGACAATTCCAAGAGGCACAGTCAGAGCAGAGCACTTTTGAAGAGACTGCCACAGGAGAGAGTGAATTCCCTGTGCAGGAATATGCAAGCAGAGTCCAGGAAGCCATTTGATTTGGATGCTTTGATTCTTCAGGTATCTGAAGAAGTTGAAATAAACATACAGTAGTAGTGCTTACAGACAGACTTCAGACAGCACAGTCACACTCTAAGCTTGGCGTCATAAGGCATCAGAAAGGATGCCAGCCCTCAGAACCCCTATTAGTCAGGTTAGGCTAGGCTTCCAGACACTAACAGCAACCACAACAAAAAAGCAAAAGCTTCACTGTTTAACAATTACATGTTTATTTCTCTGGGGCAGGGTGGACTGTCCAGAACCCTCCTCCCTGGGCTCCTCCAGTAAGAAGCTCTGCTGTCTGGGTGCCTCCCACTCTCAGGGACACTTACGAAGGACACCCAACGTGAAAACAAATAAAAGGAAATCACCCCATCAGAGCTATAAGTAATAATCA
The DNA here is from genome assembly GCA_007570785.1 of Antilocapra americana. Lineage (NCBI taxonomy): Eukaryota > Metazoa > Chordata > Mammalia > Artiodactyla > Antilocapridae > Antilocapra > Antilocapra americana. The sequence continues at coordinate 267,294 of ML661382.1, read as the reverse complement.
ATAATTCAAAGCCTTGATAAAGTCTTGCTGGAGAGCGTTTCAGAGAGAAGGCACGGGCTGAGTTTCATGGTTAATTCAATGTCAATTAGCTGATTGCTAACTTCCCTCCAGCGAAATCGCATGCGGTGCAGGGCAGAGAAATCAAACGTGCTCTCGCTTTAACAAGCCTGGCGTTTCAATCATTCATCTCTGGCCGCAGGCTCAGAACCAGTGCCAGCAGACGTTCCTTCACAGCTTTATCAACCATTTCTGCATGTCACTGTTTTCTCAGCTGCCCTTAATTGTCCCAGGACCATCTCTGGGAACCATGGCTACTTGGAATCCAAAGTCAAGAGAATAGCTTTCTGCTTCCTGGAAGGTATGGGACCCACCAGCTCCCGAAACTCAGTTTCCCCCTGAAGGTCTCTTCCTCCAAGGGGATATTTCCATCAGTCAAGGTGACAAAGCACGCAACAGGAAAGGCAAAGACACTGGTACATAGTAGTTGCTCAATTCAGGTAGTTTCCTCTGCCCTCGCAAACCGTTAGATGGCTACCTTGCCTGCCTTCAAGTCAGTGTTGAAGCTATGTCTCCTTCAGCACCACGGCCAGAGTCTCTGCCCAGAGGCTAAAAATGGCAGGGGAGGATCAAGATAAGAAGATGCTGCAGGGCTCAGAGTTGGGGGGGCAGCAGGGGCAGGGGGTGGGGGCACAGTGGGGAAATCAGTGTGAAGGAATCCTGGGGCCCAGTGAAGCCCACTGCTTTCCTTTGCTTAGGAGGAAACAGGCCAGAGAGGGCAAAGGACTTTCCCCAGATCACAAAGATGCTGGATCTCCAAGCTCACAATCTCCACATCTCATGCTGTCCCACAGAAGGTGAGGTCAGGATTCTGGGTCCCTTCTCTTTTCTAGGAACTCCCTAGGGTGTGAAACACAAAAGAAGAGTTACTGGTGTACAGGGAGACCCCATGAAAGGGCTGCCCGGAGGAACAGACGGCTGCAGGAGGCCTAGGCTCTCTCTGGGGGTTCAGCCCTCGACCAGAACTCTTGGAAAGTGTCCTCTGCCCATCTCTCCTCCTCACAGTTCTGAGTTGGGGCTTTAATGGATCATTCACATACCTAGCACTGTGCACGGCACTACAACGAGGCTAGGAAGAGGCTCCCTACACACACCCAGCACCTTCTCTTGGCAAGCTGACATCTTTCTCTCACAAGTGTGTAGCATGCTGTGATGGTTAATTTTCTGTGTCAACATGACTGGACTAAGAGGTGCCTAGATAGCTAGAAAAACATTACTTCTAAGTATGTCTCCAAGAGCATTTCCAGAAGAGATCCACATTTGAACCAGTAGATGGAGTAAAGAGGACCACCCTCACCAATGTAGGTGGGCATCACTCAGCCCACCAAGGGCCTGAATAGAACAGAAAGGGCAGAGGAAGGGTGAATTCTCTCCCTGTTTGAGTTGAGATGTCCATATTCTACCTTCAGATTTTAGTTCTTCTGCTTCTCACACCTTCAAACTTAGTCTAGGACTTATACCAATGGTTCCCCCGGTTCTCAGGTCTCCAGGTTTGAACTGGAAGTATACCACTGATCTTCTTGGGCTTCCAGCTTACAGATGGCAGACAGTGGAACTTCTCAGCATCCATAATCATGTAGGCCAATCCCTCATAATAAACCTCTCACTCTCTTTCTCTCTCTCTCCACACACACACACACACACACATATACATATATATATATATACACATTGTTGTTCTCTTCCTCTTGAGAGCCCTGACCAATAAACATACCCAAACCCTGTGGACTGCCCAGGTGTGCAATGACTACAGAATTTTGTCCTGTGCAAGACTGAGGATGTTGCTTCCATGACGATGACCCCCTCTCCCACTCCCCTTCCCTGGGGGTGAAAGAAGGCAACTCTCTCAAATCTCCTCCATCACAGGCCACCCTTGGGCTGAAAACAGATGCTGTGCCCAGCAAGCTGACTTGTGTCCCTTCCTCGTTAGAGATCTGTAGGGTGTTTGTTTTTGAAAGAAGAGAGCTTGACAGTGAAAACCTACACGTGGGTTTGAATCCCACCTCTGCCACGTTCCAGCCATGAGATACTGAAAGAGCTCTTTAACCTCTCAGAGCCCCAGTTTCTTCATTTATAAAATGAGCATAATGATGGTACCGAACTTATAAATAGTTGAGAGGATTAAATGAGACAGCTCATGCAAGTGCTTCACACGGTGCCAGGTAAAGAAAAACTGTCTCATAAATAGCAGCGGTCTTCCTTTAGCAAAAGTTTCTTTTGGAAAAATTCCAAGCCTCAAGGGCATCCCAGAAGTCTGTCCAGACAGAACGAGGCTCAATCTGAGGCCGTGGTTAGGGCCAGTCTGGGCCTGGGCTGGGACTCACTGTGAGGTCAGAGTTCAGGCTCTGTCTGCACCTAATCAAAGCTCTGCCACTGACTCACAACACAGCCTTGTGTGAAAGTCCCTTCCCTAGGAGCCTCAGTTTCCTTGCCTGTGAAATGGAACAATGAGGCCAGCCAGCGTGCCCTCTGGAGGGCACCATTACATCATGCGTGTGAAGGCTGGGGTCAACCCGAGGCCAGTGTCGCTCTCTGGTGTGACTTGCATCCCTCTGGACCTCAGGCCTACTGGGTGAGAGGCTTCTCTCCATGTTTCCCTATGCCCATGGTGGACACCATGCCTGGGGATCAGAGGGAAGGACACCCAGGCTGTGCTGTTCTTCCCAGGGGCGGGGAACAGAAAGCATGGGATTCACTACACACACGTTGGCTGACTTCTCTGCACCATGCCAGCTTCCTGCATTTACTGCTCGGTTTATTTGAAGAGACTCAGATGAGCCAGATTTGGGTTCAGCAGACCTGCCCAAACCAACAGGCCGAGCCCTTTCTCACTCTCACTCATACACTCTGCACCTCACTTGGTTTCTCTTTGTTTGTCTGTCTCTGCTGGACGGCTTGCTCCTCCTCCGCCTCTCTGTCTCCTCGGGCTGTTTGTTCTCCATCTGATCCCCTGCCTCAGATTCAGTTGCTGCCCTTCTCAGTCCTGCTCTGTGCCCCGGGAGGCTGACCCCTGAGGACCGCACGGCTGGGGTGCCCCTGGTTGGGTTCAGCCTGCAGGAGGCATGAAAAGAGATGGCAGGGTGGGAGGAGAGGGCAGTCAGGGGTTCCTTCCCCACACCCCTTCTCCTGGGCCACATCTTTCACAGAGGCTGTGTTTCTCCATGTCTACAGCCAGCAGGAGGCATCTGGTCCTTCATGGCACCAGCCCTGGCTGCACTGAACCATCACCATCTTCTTCTCTTGCCTTGTCAGCCCAAGAGGAGGTAAGGGCTCCACACTACTGCCAGTTTCCGAGGCCTCAGCATCTCCTGTCGCTTTCTAAACTCCAGCCATGCCTTGCAAGTAGCCTGTCCATTCCACTGCAGTCTCTGTGAGTAAAGCATTTGAGGTGTGGTAAAGAATCTGCCTACCAACGCAGGAGATGCAAGAGATGCGGGTTTGATCCCTGGGTCAGGAAGATCCCCTGGAGAAGGAAATGGCAACCCACTCCGGGATTCTTGCCTGGAGAATTCCATGGACAGAGGAGCCTGGCAGGCTACAGCCCATGGGGTCACAAAGAGTCCAACACAACTAAGCGCACACACACACACACACACACACACACACACACACACAGTGTGTCCTGCAAGGACCCTAACTGAACACTCCTCAACCTACTCAACCAAAGACGATGCTCCTTGGCATCCTTGGTATCTCTCAGTGTCTCTCCCCTACAAGTTCTCCTGAACCCAAGGTAGGAAATACTGAGACTGCTTCTGTCACATCTCTTAGTAGAGAGATCCCCCCCCTAGGATGCTGGGGTGGGAGAGGGGTCCCTGTTACAGAGAGAGAGAGCCAAGAGACCCTCTCATCTTCCTCACAGGCCAGAGAGAACTAAGGGCAGCTTATAACTCTGGTGGGTTATAGCACCCCTTTGCCACAAAGCAGCTAAAACATTTGATGACCTCCATTTCCTCCTTTATAACATAAAGAAAGTCACTCTTCTTCCCAAGCTGTTAGAGGATCTAGTGGGCTAAGGGATGCTATGTGGTCTGTAAACTACAACCATGACACCGAGGTGAGAAATTATTACTGAGTTCCTGCCTCCAAGTTGCAAGGCAGGTGGGGGAAAGGGTAGCAGGCCTCCAGAAGAGCCAACATCTGATGTCCAGGGCTGCTCCCTGCCCCACAGACAAGCAAGAGCCACTGCTTTCTGAAGAACATCAATATCCCAAGTGATACTGACATTGAGGTTGGAGCAGGAACCTGGCTGAACCTGGGGATGAGGCTGTGATTGAAATTTGGTCTGGCGTTAGATTTAGGATGGGGGCTGAGGCTGGCACTGGTGGTAAAGTTGGGGTGGCCATCTGTTATGGAGGTTAGGCTCAGCGTTGGATCTATGCTCAAGTAGGAGCTAAGATTGAAGCGGATTTCAAGATGGATGTAGGGTTGAGGTTAGGAATGTAGTTGGAGCTATGACAGGCTGGAGTTGAGGTTAAGGTTAGGGCTGAGAAGGAAGTTGAGATTGGGGCTGAAATCAGCACTGGAGATGAGGCAGAGGTTAAGGTCAAGGTTGAGGTCTGAGTGGTGTCTGGAGTTGAAGACTGAAATCGGGCTGAAGCTGAGTCTGCCCTGAGTTGGGGTTTGGGCTTGAGGTTCCGGAATCCTGCCTGCCTGCACAGACCCCTACAGGGCCTTGGGAGTCTCACTGACCTATCCTGTAGAGGTGTTGACATAGTGACATCTCCTCTGTTGTCCCTCTGGGGTGACTATTTTATTCATTCATTTATTATTTCACTCGACCATTCAGTAAAAAATAGACTGCTCATCTATTACATGCTGAATGCCATACCAGATGTTGGAAATGCACTGTGAGGGAAGCAGATATGGCTGCAACCTCCATCAAACTGGTGTTTTTAAAGGGACGAAAGGGCTTCCCTGGTGGTTCAATGGTTAAGAATCTCCCTTGCAATACAAGGGACACCAGTTCAATCCTTGGCCCGGGAAGATCTCACAGGCTGTGGAGCAACTAAAACCACGCCACAACTACTGAAGTCCACACTGCCTAGAGTCTATGGTCCACAAGAGAAGCCGCTGCAGTGATAAGCCCACACATCACAATGAAAAGCAGCCCTCGCTCGCCACAACTAGAGAAAGCCTGCATGAAGCAGCAAAGAACCAGCACAACAATAAATAAATATGGGGTGCTCAGTTGTGTCTGACTCCTTGCAACCCAGGGACTGTAGCCTGCCAGACTCCTCTGTCCATGGAATTTTCCAGGCAAGTACACTGGAGTGAATTGCCATTTCCTCCTCCAGAGAGTCTTCCCAAACCAGGGATCTCGAACCCGTGTCTCTTAAGTCTCCTGCATTGGCAGGTGAGTTCTTTACCCCTAGCGCCACCTGGGAAGCCCATAAGTAAATAAAATAATTTTTAAAAGGAGAGGAAAGACAGCAACCCAGCAGTCACAGAAATGGAAGCAAAGGAGCACAAAAGACTGAATGAAGGGCCCAGGGAGCCATGTGACAGTACAGCAGCTGAAGGGTCATGGAGGCCACTGGAGGTGATGAAAGCTCCCAACGCGGTTCAAAGTGCATACAAGGGAAACAGATGACAGGAGGACAGACTCCTGCTAGTAACGGAGGAATGCCTCCTGGAAGTGGTGGCACTGTGCTAAATTCTTCATAAGCCCCTCCATCCATGAAGCTGGGAGGTGGCAGGTGCAATGGCTTTGGAGTAGGGTAAACCTGGGCCCTAACCAGACCATCAGGGTACAAACCAGCTGAGCTGTGTACCTTGTACAAGAAACTTACCCTCTCCAAGCCTCCATCCCATTCTTTAGGATGGAGATAGTAATTCCTACTTTGCAGGGCTTATATGAGGATTTAACATGACAATTATGGGGACTTCTCTGATGGTCCAGTGGTTAAGAATCCGCCTTGCAATGCAAGGGATGTGGGCTCAATCTCTGGTCGGGGAACTGAGATCTCAACTGAGCCCACACACCACAACTACTAAGCCCATGTGCCTCAACTGAAGAGTCCATGCAATGAAATGAAAGATGCTACATGCCACTAAGAGCCAACGTAGTCAAGTAAACATACTAAAAAAAAAAAGGTGATGTATACAAAGATCCCGGCATACATAAAGTGCTCGATTCATGTCAGCACCTTTCCCTTTTCCAGGGCAAGGGGAAGAACAGGAGCTTGCCACCAACAGCCAGCACTCCACAGGCGACAACTCAGGGTCCAGGTCTTCAGGCTCAAGGCCCAGGCATGATTTTTCCCTGGAGTTCACACTCCCCAGAGGGCAGGCATGATTTACACAGCCATCGGGACAACTCCAAATTGGACTAAAACCTAATGACTGGAAACGAGATGAGTAATGAAATTCTACGCAGAAAATTTACAGGGGAGATTTATTAGGTGGGTTTTATTTACGATGCTGAGCACTTAGGGCTCTGGGGTGGGGTGTGGTATTGGACAAATAAATACAGTCCACACACTCCCAACCCAGACATCACCTGCCCTGGCACCGCCCCCATTCAGTGGTCCTGGACTCTAGATGGGCAGGAGACCCCTGCAGAACCCCTCAGGCCCACTGAACTCACACACCCCGCACCCCACCACGCTGTGCCTTCCTTGACTACCTCATTCCTGTACCACCAGGCTCTCGAGACCCTGGAACTCTCACTCTGTGGGGAGACAGCTGTATTGCTCCCGAGCAGGCTTTGCCTGGAGGCTGAACTTCAGCCTGGGCAGTGGCTGGAAAGCAGGAGCATCAGGAATGGCCAGTCCAGTGGTTAGCATCTAATGAATCTGGGAATAAGTATTCCTGAGGCAGGAAGGACAGCAGAACCCCAAAGAGAAGGAGGGTGCCATTGCAGACCAGCAGTGCCCCTCAGGCAGGACAGACGATAAGAATAGGAGAGAAGTCTGAGAGGAGTCTGGAAGGGAAACTGAGGCAACTCTGTGCTGCACTGGGGTCTATAAGAAGCCAAGGACCCAGACAAGGGCTGTGAGACTGCTAGAAAGAGGAACCCTTCCCTGCTTCTCCCGCACAGCCGTCCCTCTCCCAGGATGGAGGGATTTATAGGGAATTCTATGTTGGTCCAGCGGTTAGGACCCCACATTTTCATTGTCGAGGAAGCCAGCTCCATCCCTGGCCGGGAAACTAAGATCCCGCAAGCGGCCAAAAAATATGTGTATATATTTACAGAATATAAATACAGAATACCCACCCTCCCTACTCAGCCATAAAAAAAAATGAAATTTTGCCATTTGCAGCAACATGGATGGACTTGGAGAGTATTATGCTAAGTGAAATAAATCAGAGAGAGACAAATACTGTATCGTATCACTTACATGGGGAATCTAAAATATAAAACAAGTGAGTGAAAAAAAGAATCAGACTTAGATACAGAGAACAAACTTGTGGTTACCAGCAGGGAGAGGGAAGGAGGAAGGGGCATGACAGGGGTAGGGGATTAAAAGGAACAAACTGTTATGTATAAAATAAGCTACGAGGATATACTGTACAACACAGGGACTATAACCAGTATTTTATAATAACTATAAATGGAGCACAACTTTCAAAAATTGTGAATCACTATATTGTATACCTATAACTCACATAATATTATACATCAACTATAATTTACTAAATTTAAAAAAAAGAATAAATATAGGGGCTTCCCTGATGGTCCAGTGACTTAGACTACACTCCCAATGCAAAGGGCCCAGGTTCCATCCCTAGCCAGGGAACAATATCCCTCGTGATGAAACTAAGACACTGCAGAGCCAAACAAATAAATAAATAAAAATAAATACTTAAGCGAAAATAAAAGAAAGAAAAAACATATGCAATGTCTACTCATTGAACAGCTGTGAAGATGAAATGAATTGAATTTGCAAAGCTCTTCATACTGACCGAACACAGTTATAAGCACACAGTAACTGGCAGCTCAGACGGCAGAGTCTGCCTGCAGTGCAGGAGATGTGGGTTCCATCCCTGGGTCGGGAAGATCCCGTGGAGGAGATACACTCCAGTATTCTTGCCTGGAGAATCCCATGCACAGAGGAGCCCAGGAAGTACAGTCCACGGGGTCACAGAGAGTTGGACTGAGCCAGTCATGCTTCACTCACTTCAAAGGTTAGCCATTATTATTACTGCTTTTATTTAATGTTATTGAAAATTAACAGGCAAAGGGGAAGAGTAAAGAATTCTGAGGAGCAGGCTGGGCGGTGGTTAAAGGCAGAGTACAGGCGCATTCAAGTTCAGAGCAGAGCCTTCTATACCCACCTCGAGGAGAGCTTCATAAATGCCTAACAACTGGCTCTAGGGGTGGAGGACCCTGATCTGTAGTATCTGCTGATTTCTGTGGAGTAAACACTCCCACCTCACTTTAAAAGTACCAAGGTGATGTCACTCAATGAGACGTTGAAAGAGAAGCATCTGCAGGCCCATAGAAGTGACCTCCAGCCTGCAGGCTGGCTCAGAGGACATACCCCACCCTGACCCCTGACAGGGCTGGCTCTATCTGTTCCCCGCCCTTGGCCCTCAAATTGGGCCCTAGAAGGGAAAAGGATAGGCATAGGGGTGACGGACAGGAAGAGACCAGCTCGGATGTGGCCTGCGGTTCATGTGTTCCTAGGAATCTTGGGAGCCAATGTCACACGCTCTCTCTCTCACACACACACACTCACACTTGCAAACTCACACACTCAACACACCCCTGAATCCTCAGCCCTGAGTCCCAGGGCCACTTGGCTACGGACGCATGTGCCTCTAGGGAGGCCAAGGTGATTTGAGTCCTTGGTATATCCCAGGGGAAATGAGGGACAGGACCCTGCCCAGAGGCACACGTTCCAAACTCCCACGTGAATTCCCTTCAGAGGCCTGGGTCCCCTCCTGTGGGCTCAGATGGGGAAGTTCTAGAAACCACCTTCAGAGACTTGGGGCTGGGCCAGCCCCCGCAGAGCAGTTCCACTGCAGGGGGAGGGGCCCTGGAAGCTGCAGGGTTTGCCACCTTGCTCCCTCCCCAGCAGGTTATCAGCGTGAAAACAGGAAGGCTGGCAGTGCTATTAATAATACATGAAGCCGCTCTGCCCCGATCGGGCAGGCAGAGGCGGAGAGGCAGCTCCAGCCGCGGGGAGGGAGAAAGCCAGGCTGCTGGGGGCCTGCCTGGCTGAGTGGTGCGGGGTTGGGGGGGCCCTCTCTTCCTCCTCCCATTTGCTTTGTGGTGGACACCCAAGGCTGGTACTCCCTCTATCCTGCTGAACGTCAGTTCCCTGAGCTGCTGCCTGGGTCTGGCAAAAGCTGCACGCAACGGGTAGAGAAAATCTTCTAGCCTGAATGCAGGAGTCCTAGGTCCTGGGATTTGGGAGACTGCAGAGGGCAGAGGAACAACCCAAGCTCTGGTGATCCAACAGATCCAGGTCTAAATCCCGGCCTACGCCCACCTACTGTGTGACTTCAGACCAATCACTTTACCCCTCTGAACTTCTGATACTTCATCTGCAAAGGAAAGAGAGGGAACACAAAAAAATAGATGGGAAACCCCTGGCTTATATAGTAGGTGTTCAAAAGATGGTAATTGGGGGGACTTCCCTAGTGGGGATCCAGTGGTTAGTAATCCCCTGCCAATGTGGGGAACATGGGTTTGATTCCTGATCCAGGAAGATTCCACATGCTGCAGGGCAACTAGGCCCATGAGCCACAACTACTGAGGCTGCATGCTGAAACTACTAACGCCCGTGCACCCTAGAGCCCGGGCACCACCAAACGAAAAGCCACCGCAATGAGAGGCCCATGCCCCACAATGAAGAGTAGTGCTTGCTCCCTGCAACTACAGAAAGCCCATGCTCAGCCAGAAAAAAAAAAAGAAAAGAAAATGATAGTTGGCTATCATTGCTTCAGTGACTCTGAACTTGGGCAGGCTTCTTCCTTTCCTGGGTTTCAGTCTTTCCATCTATATAATGAGAGTGTTGAACCAGGTGATCTCTAAGAGCCTCCCAAGTGTCCATGGGATTTTCATAATTACAGGGCAAGGAATCACGGACCACAGGGGGGAATTTCAGAAGACCTCAAAACACCACACGCCTCTGGGAGCCGCCTGTCTGGGAACGTCCTGCCCCCAGAATACACGTGCGCTGAGACACAGAGTGCCTCTGTGGTTCTGGTCCTCTCTGCCTCAGTTTCCCTAGGTCGACGTAGAGACAGGAATCCCATCTTGGCTCCCTGGGGAAGGGGTAACCAGAGGGCAGGAGAGGGGTAAGAGCCAGAATGTCCCTGGGAGGGAGAAGGAGCCTTGACTGTGGGTCTTCAGCAGAGAATCAGTGGGCCCAGTGCCCAGGGAAAATCCAGTCCTTTCCGCCTCACTCATGCACGCATTCATTCATTCATCCCACAAATACTTAAGGAGCCCCCTTGAGGTTTCGGTAGCAGTTGTCTGTCTGACTCCCCTTCTGCCTCCTTTGGTCCCTCTGAGGTTCCTTTCCAGCTCATTTTCCCCAGCTGGCCTTCTAAAGGAAGGGTCCCCAGTTCTGTGCTTAATACTCACCTCCTCTCATGCCACACACTCCCCTGGGCCTTCTCCCACTCCCAAAGATTTACCACTCTCTTTGCCAATAACCCCCAACCTCCTTCCCTGCAGCAAATTGCCCTCCAGAGCCGGGGATCCAATTGCCCCCAGGGTATCTCTACGCTGAAGCCCCACAGGCATCTCAAACTCAATCAGGCCCAAGTCCAACTTACTGCCCACCTATGCGCCCCCTAGATGTGATCCCTCTGATTGTCCCACCTCCACTTTCTCTGTTTCCAGGGCTCTTCTCTCTCCCTGCTACTATCTTTTCATACCTGAGTCTCCTTGCTCACAGCCATGACCTCCTTGCTATGCCCCACACTCAGCATCACACAGACAATATTTCTGCCTCCTGGGAAGACCACACCCCTATACCCCTATAGTTTCCCTGTTCCCCTCCACCATTATCCAAGGGCCTTCCTTGAACTGGGGAATCTGAGTGCATAGGGAAGGGAAGGACAAACTGGCAGCTGAGTGCCTGGGCACAGAAGTCTCCAGGACTCAGAAAATCAAAGGTGCCAGAAAAACAGAGTCTGCTGCCTCTCTGCAGCCAGATCCCCTCTCCCTAAGGCAGTACCTGTCTTCCCATGTGATGGGACCAAGAGGAAGAAAAGAGGCTGCAGACAGTACCTGTAGTGGGCAAAGCCTGGGTCTCAGCCCTGAGCTATTCCCTGCTGTTCCTGCCTGGCGGTGTGGCTTTGGGCACAAGTTCATCTTCCTGGATCAGTTTTGTCATTTGCACATTTCAATCACTTGACCAATACTCATCAACCATCTAGTCTATCACAAGCCCAGTTCTAGACACAGGAATATTTTGGTAAGTAAGACAAACCAAGTCTGTCAGACTAAGACAAACCAAGCTTAATGAAGTTTACATTCAAACTGGAGAAACAATCAAAATGTAAACAATCAAAGAGATAATGTAATGTTGCACAAGGAAAAATGCTCTGCCCCAGACATTAGAGAGGGAGGCAGCTGTTTTAGCCAGGGTAGACAGAAAAGACCACCCTGGGATGAGGAGTTTGAGCATGTGAAGAGATAGGAAATCACTCCTAGCAGAGCAAACAGCAAGTACAAAGGCCCTGAGGTAGAAATGAGTTTAACGAGTTTAAGGAGTAAAAGGGTGGCTGGTGTAGCCAGTGTGGCTGGAACAAGGCAATAAGGGAGAGGATGGCAGGAGGGAAGATCTGCAAGGAAAAAGAGGGTAGGTCAGGGCAGAGCCTTGATTTCAGCCTGTGTGAGATGGGAGCATTTAAAAGGCTGTGAATTGAGGAGGGACATGGTCCAAGTCAGATTTTAAAGGATCCTTCAGGCTGCCATGGAACAACAGACCATGCGGCAGAACGAAAGTCACATATATGATTTAAAAGTTTCTAATGGCCACATCAAAATGCAAAGAAATAGGGACTCCCCTGGTGGTTCAACAGTTAAGACTCTGGGCTCCCAATTCAGGGGCCTGGGTTCCAACCCTGGTCAGGGAACTAGATGTCATATGATCCAACTAAGACCTAGCACAGCCAAATAAACAAATAAAAACAAACATTTTTAAAAGGTAAAGAAGAAGGGGAAATTAATTTTAACAATACATTTTATTTCATCCAATTATTATCCTCTCAATATGACATCTATACTGAAAGATTATTAGACAGTTCGCATTCTTTTCTTTCATACCAAGTCTTCAAAATCCAGTGCGTATTTTATACTTGCAGCTCATCTCAGTTCAGACGAGTCACACTTTAAGCGCCCTACTAGCTTCCTGTGATTACAGTACCGGGCAGCCCCGCTATAGAGTGGCAGAAGCAAAAGCAAGAAGACAAGGTAGGAGGCAGTGCCAGGTGCAGCAGGGACTGAGAGCTGGCTGGAGATGGGGATTAGGAAGAAAACAAGGATGCCTGGGAGGGGAGCGGAGCTGAGCCCAGGTGGTGCCCAGTGGATGGAGTTAGTGTCACAGGTCAGACTCCCTGGAAATGCTCTGAGACGATGAGATTTGCATAAAGCATGTTTACGGGAGAAGACTCAGGACAACTGCCAGAGAAGGAAGCAGCACTGGACGAAGGGAGAAACTGACAGCCTGACACGGAGATCAGGGGCTGGGACGGCCCTTCATAAGTGTCCCAAGTTGCAGCAAGGGGACCTAGCCTTTGAACACCCCCGCCAACTGACCAGTCATTGGAGGGAGGCTGCCCCCAGGGAGGGGGCTAGTTTGGGGCAAGGTGCCCCTCTTCCACCAAAGGCAATTCCTGAACATGGATTCAGCTGGAAGCCATCTACAGCCCACACTCCTACACTACAGCCAGGCAGCCAGGGGAGACAGGAGAAAGGGGACCAAGAGGGAGGCCTCCTGGCCAGGAACGCTTCTTTCTGCAGTAATGCCCAGCGCCAGGAGGGTCCAGCACCAACCAGAGCCTCTGAGCACAGCTGAGGAAGACTCAGCTGCTGGAGGGACCCAGGCCCAGCCAGGGGCTCTGTCTCCAAACCCCTCACTGCCCCCTCTGTGGGACCCATCTCACAGCCAGTCCTCGGTTCCAGTTACAGCTTTGCAGCTCCCTCTTCCCCTGCCGCTGCCCACAGCGGGGCACATCCCTGCCCCCATCCTTGGAGGACTCCAAGCCCATCTCAGCCAGGCTATTGTGAATCTTGAATGAGCTTAAGCAAGTGGAAAAGTTTTGTTCGCTGTGGGGTGCTATCCACATAGGAGGGAGCTGTTATTAAGCTCCATACTTCCTGCCTCTAGAAGAGCTATTCCCCCTGGGCCCACCGCTTTCTCCTCTTGCCCTGGACTCCCTCCCCCAACCCTCGTCTTCAGGGCCTTTAAGTCTTTATGAGTCTCAGTCTCTCAGTCTCTCTCTCTCTCTCTCTCTCTCTCTCTCTCTCTCTCTCTCTCAGAAGCCTTATCTCTATAACCCTCAGCCTCTCCACGTCTCTTTGTCTTGAATATGGGTCTTTGCCTAAGCCCTTCTTCCTTCAGTTTCAACTCCTACCGGGGCAGCTCAGAGCTGCCCCACAGGTCTGATCTGGGCAGGGAGGAGGGCAGGGAAAGTGGCCCGAACTCCTCAGCCCAGAGCAGCAGCTCAGCTCAGTGTTTGCCCACCCATTCCTCTGAGCCCCCATGAGGCTCCACCTCTTGCCAGCATGGCAGCCATCCCCGACCCAGTTCCCGCCTTAAGTCCCAGCCTGCTTGTTTATTACAGCAGTCACAGAAGCGTGGAGAGGCTCGTAGCCACACAACTTGACTGCTCCAAAGGCTCAGTGCTGGCAAGAGGCCAACAGCCCCTGCAGCAGTGCAGGAAGGCTGCCAGGCGATGAGTCCCTGCCCCTGGAGCAGCCGGGCATCTTCCAAGCTGGGTCTCAGGAAGGGTCACAGGCCCAGCCCAGCAGGGGTGGGAGCAGCATGCAAGATTCCCCACGACCCTAGTCCCCCAGGGTATCCAAGCCAGGCAGCTGCTGACAACCCCTCAACCAAGACAGAACACTTCCTCTTGGCTCTATAGGGATGGGGACTCTGAGTTCTCAAGGAACTTCTGTAAGAACCAGGTGGGGAAAGAAATTACATAAACAAAAGGGTCACAAAAGTATAAATACTGACCAGCTCTCCAACCTACACACTCAGTAAACATAACTGAATGGTGTCTGTGTTAGGTATTCAGTCAGTGGAGGCATGGATGCATGGGTAGGTTGAGGGATGGATAGATGGATGGGTGGATGGATGGACTGGGGGATCGATGGAGGATGGATGGATGGATGGATGGATGGTCTGCAGGAATGGATGAATGGATGGTTAGATAGATGGCTGGATGGGTAGGTTGGGGGATGGAGGTATTGATGGACTGGGGGATGGATGGGTAATCTAGGGGTTGGATGGATGGGTGAATGAATAGACAAGTGGAAGGATGGATGGATAGATAGATGGATGGGTGGATGGGAAGACAGATGGAGTCATGACTTCCAAGTTAGCATAGCCCATCAGAACAAGATCTTCCTTTTCCTTTGTGCTAGCCAAAAAGCCTTCTTTCCCAGGTTTCTTTGTCCACCAGACTACTTCTTTGGCCTCTGAATTTTGAGCAACTTTTCCATTTCCTCCTCTCTTTTCCTTTTCCTGCAGGAGACGTTGAAGAGCCCAGGTCACAGGCACAGATGGATGGTCAGGAACTGAGAAGCCCGCCCTGGCTGAGGCCTGTGTGCTCACCATCTGGGAAAGGGACAGAGGGAGCCAGGCCAGGTGAGCACCGTCCCTGCTACCTCCAGCAGAGTTAGTGAAGCACAGGGAGTGCCTCAGGACAGTCCCATCAGAAAACAAGTACAGAGCCTTCTTTTCTCCCTGCCAAGAGCTGATATTCCAAGCCATAACTTGGCTCCCTGGGCAGAGCCCAGAAGACAGGGCTTAGCTATGCAGGGAGCTGCCAGGGGGCCAGGAGCTAAGCGATGGAGGGGATACAGGGAAGATGTGACTTGGAGCCCCAGGGAGAGGAAGTTCTGAGGCAGGCCTAGTTGGATGGGATTAATGTGGGCACCCCACCCTCTACTGGGTGGCTTCCAGGAGGCTCAGGGCCTGATCCTGGGCAGGGCCTAGCCAGGACATGTAAGACTCCAGAGCCATGACGTTCTCAGGACCACCCTGCCTCACCCATTGTGCGGATCCTGCCCTGTCTAAGTGGCAGACACTGGTGCCTGAGGTGGTTAGGAGGTGGGAAGAGTCTGAAGGAATCCAAGGAAGGCCAACTATCTCCCCAGAATTCCTTGTGTTGCGTAAAAAATACATGAAATAATATAAAGTGCTTGGGCAAATAGTAAGGGCTCAATAAATGTTAGCCATTGGCACTTAGAAGAGTGCCTGGCACAAAATGAGCACTGAATAGTTGTTGAATTAATATACGAATGAATGAAGGAATCCTGCTCCCACTTAGCTCCTCTACCCCAAACACCAGAATATATAAGTCAACACTGTCTCCATAACTACTGGGGAAGATACATATTAAGCCCATTCTAACCCCAGAGCCTTTGCACTGGCTAGTTCCTCTGTCAGGAGTGACTTTCCTCATATCCTCAGCTGAGGTTCCCTCCCTCATTTGATTCATCTCTGCCATTGGAAATGAGGAAGGGCCCTGATCTCTGCCTGCTAGTAGAATTCTCAAAGTTGTCTCTCCCTTCCCA